>SNQN01003604.1:41192-59593 GCA_008642245.1 Bassia scoparia | reverse complement strand
ATATATTCTTTATTGATATGTGAAGCAAATATTTTCTCACGAATTGTACGACTTTTCGAACTATTTGTTATTGGTCGTTGCACTAATCAATTTAGTGAAGATACATAAGTCTACATCTAACCTAATTAATATTATATTAACTTGATGTAGGTTGTTGTCATTAATAATAGTAAAATAAAAGGTGCAAATGAAGCAATGAGAATTCCTAGTGTCATGTTGTTTAGCCCACCTCAAAGGCCTGCTATCCAATATAAACCCATGCACAGACTGAATGCAACGAATTGCTTCATCTTCTTTTCCATACGTAATATATCTAAAAACAAAATAGCAACAGCAGTTGTCAGGCATTGCAACGACACATATAGCCATATATATTAAGAGATCAATACAACCGAAACAACAAGATGATCTCTACAACAGTAGTGACCAGGAAACAGGATACACGGAAAACATCTACGGCCATAAGAACTTGACAACAATTTGATCTAACTTTGAAGAAATAAGTTCAAGGTAAATTTTGAATTCCTCTTTGAGTTTTAACCTATTTACAGTGTTGGGGTCTATAGTAAACTACTTAATCTAAAGAACATAACAATTACAACCCCATTTTCTCCACCTTGTGTCTTCTGAATTTTCCCAAGTGAATGCTACCAAAGTAACAAATGAACATTGGGGGTTGTGGAAGAAAACAGGGCATACAATAATGATCTCTTCCTGAGATGAAAGATGACATAATAATCAAAGAAGTAACAATAATCCATTCACGAATAAAAATATAGTAAGTTTACAGAAATTCAGTAATCTCCATATGCAAATGCCCCTGGGTACTAAATTACAAAATATCTAATCCATATTATTCTATCAGAAACAATTTATTGAAAAGGGTTTTTTAAACTCAAGCATGAGCATGTATGAATCCAAGATACAACAGACAATTGAAAAGAAATTGTTTCACTTGGACTTTCTGGCTTGGATATCAAACCCCCACATCGTGTGTTCATGGCATCGCTGCGGAAATTGGAACTTTCTCGTGTGACATCCTTTCAAATCTCAGTGATCAAATTAAAATAAAGCTGAAATAACCAAATGATGGAAGACGAACATAATATGATTATCAAAATGAAGAATATTAATTCGAAAATAATAATCGCAATTAGGGGGCAATCCAAAAAAATTCAGAACATGCATCCAGTGCAATCACATCCTTTGCAAATTAGATAGTTGAATTTCAATCAGAATAAGTAAAGGACATACATGAAATCGGGAAGTCGATTTTGGGAATCTGATCAAACTCGATGCATTGGAGCTCCGTTTGAGTAGCCCATTCACCTCCCCCACCGAGCAAGACGCTGAGCCCATCACAACGACAACCATAGCCGCTAAGAACCTTTTGAAGCCCCATAGGTTGCAGGAGAGAGAAACCGCTGCCGATATACAGAGGAAGGTAGGCATGTGTAAAAGAAGCTAGAAGAACAGAGGCAAGGGAGGAAGAGTGATTTGGTTCGAGCCTTTGAGGTGATTTGGAAAAAAATAAGGGCAAATGTGGACTATCACTGTTCATCATGAACAGTGTTTTGGGGTTTTGGCTTTCTAGATAGTAAGGAAAGGGATATATATATATATATATATATATATATATATATATATACTAACCGGTGCACCGCGCGCGATGCCTGGGACGGTGTGCTAAATGCTACTATACAATCATAAATGACTAATTATACACAATTCAATGTTAGATAATAATAGTGCAGCAAACAAATACATGTATCATAACAGATACAATGTGTCCCGAACGGTATTCTAAATGCGAGTTGTTTAATAGAGATTTTGTTGTGCATGTTGCTTTAATTGCTCAAAATGTACAAAATAATTTAACTTTCACACTTAATAAATCCTTACAGATTGCCAAAAAATATCTTTTTATTAATACTTAATATCAACTGTTGTACAAACAAATTAAAACTAGTTTTGTAGAAACCACAATTAGAATATCATTAATAAAAAACATATCGACCGAGCATCAAAATCAGAAGATAATACACTCCACTTCAAGCCTATACCTGTAATTTACGAATAACAAGTTATAGTCATTGAGAAAATGATAACTTGTAACAGCTTACACACAACATATATCCTACGTATAAATCAAAATATATATTTTAGAGTTCAAACACTCAATAACATGAGAATTTCTGTCATTCCTTTGCTTTACCTCTTTCAACTTTCCCCATTAAGAACCAATCTTTCACCAATGCACCAGTCCTTTCAAGTAGTCAGATGTTTGAATTTGTTTCGCAGACCTCTATTGCAAGTTCTTCTATGATTTATTAATATATAGTTAGTAATCATCATGTAAATCTATGCATGTGCATACCATTAATATAGAAGATGAAATGAAAAAATCTAATCTAGCAGGGAGGAACCCAACCAACATGCAATGGTTTGCCATCGTTTAATTCTAGGAGTGTCAATAGAACACCAATTCACTTCCTCCACTCAATAAGACTATTACAATATCTTATTTATCAAAATAATCAAACTGCAATTCAGATGGAATATGGGGTGACACAACTATTACGGGCGGGGTGTAGCGGGAATCTGATCAATAAAAATCTATATTTATGTCCAAAGACTTGTATTTTTGGTTGCTCATCATGATGATTAGTATTTCTCTGGAGTTCAGTTTGCAAGATAACTAATAAAATCAAAGTTGTTTTTAGTGGTAAAATAGAGAGGAGAAAAATAGAGAAAAAATTCATGAGAGAAAAGGCTTGATTAAGGAAATATGTTTCAGTGAATGAAGATAAAAGGGGTGGGTACTCTTCAATAAAAACTAAATGAATATTGCATATTAAGAGCCATGGAGAATTGAGATAATGTGTTTCAAGAACAAGAAGTGAAAGGGAAGACAATTCTCTAAAACAAGGTGTGACCTAAAGATATATACAAGTAACACAACTACACATACCAAATGATTGGTGAGAATATCATGGTATAGAACTCTATAAGAGATCAAGAAATCATACACTTACCATGTTGTGACACACACTCGGTGGACGGTACTTGCAGCAACAAGAGCAATTAGTTTAGTAAATATAGCTGCAAAATACAAAAAAAAAACATTACAAAAGCATTAGGTTACACTCCTAAGCAATAACACGTACAACATAATCCAGAATTACAGATTCTCTTCAAAGAAAACGACATAATATTTCCTACACTTTCCTACTAAAATTGCAGCCAACAAAGCTCTTATGAGTTATGACAGTGGCAAGATTCACGGGATAAACAACCATGGGTTGATACATTGAATAAAATTGCACAAAACCTCATCCTTTTTTGGATCTTCTTACATGTAATATCAAAGCATTGTCTGTAAAGTACCCTTTTCTTGAAAGACGATTGCTCCAATTAAGTCAAAATAGGTTTAAAAGTTCATAACCACGAAGGGTGTAAGTGATCATAATTATCACTTACATTACACCCTTCGTGGCTTGCGCGAACTAGATCCGATCCGTTTGACTTGGTATGCGCGCGGGGTAAGTCGGTGTATGAAACGAAGGTATATAATAAAATACGCTTGATTACAAATAATACAAAGTTACATAGTAATAGGAAAGTACACAAATATAGTAGTAGAGTGATTTACAATAAAACAATACCACCCTTATCATGGATTAAGATCACAAGTTTATCATTCCTAAATCAATACCACAAATGAAAGTGTAAATTACTAGCTAGTTCTATATTTAAACTAACAAAGAGTTTAATAAAGTTTGTACTTCGTACTTAAGCTAATCTAAAATAAAGTATCCACCATTAACACAAGCATTATATTATATCTGACTTTTTCAAATATAATTCAAGAATATTAAGATGATTCAAACACAAGTTATTAATATACTTCAACGAAACTTCACAACCACAAACACAAAAACTAAATCTAACATTGTGTGCAGAAAACACAATCAGATTCAAATCTCAGAAAACCAACGAACAATGAAATTTACAACAAATCAAAACAACAAACAAAAGAAGAAGATTCAAAACTTAAAACGAGAGAAAAATCGAGAACATATACCAAAATGAGATCAAAGAGGGTATTCTGGTCAACTTTAATCATATCAAGTTAACAAAACACAGAAAAAGAGAATATGAATTTACCCGCACCCTATCCAGTTTTGGTGCCAGAGGACTCTTGAAAATTTCTAATGAACTGCAAGAAAGAAAGAAGAAAAGCGTACTAATCATAAGTCATACACAATAACACAAAACCAATTATCCAGAGAGTGTAACTCAAAACAACTACACAGCCAATGACAACATCAGATGGAAAACCACTACGAAGGCACAAAGAAATAATAGGGAATTAATGAACCCGCCAAGAATGGTGTATAACTCGGACGACGCTAGCTTCCCTCTATTAATTACTTCAAGTGATAGAACCACGATAAACATAGAACTTCCTTGGCTTATCACCATCTCCTTGAACAATGTCGATCAAGTAACATAAAAAATTAAGCCAAAGAAGACATCAACAATATGCAATGCCATAATCATCAAGTCTAAATAATTAGATCAAAATTATCCGATTATAAGAGCGAAGAAATCGAAATATAATTCTAATTGGACCTAATACTCATGTTTAGTAATCAGTCCAATTTGATTTAACTACATATGACAAAAACAGCTCAGTGACGGATCTATGAGTTAAGGAATGATGGTGCGAATACAATCAAATAAGCAGCACATATAACACATTAACACAGTATAATGCCGCAATTCAACTGATATTTTCTATTAACCTAATTCAAGATCTAATATTTGCTGAGTGCAAAACTGGACAAATTTAATCTTATGGTGATTATATTCTCACAACTGCTAGCCTATTTTGAATACAAATAAAGCATTCAGACAGATACTCAGAGGCTATATAACTACTTTCTAAATATCCTTCTTTATTGTATTCCCTAGTAGATTGAAGCATTTAATCTTTAACAAGCAAGTTTAACCCTGATTAAATTCCTTCAGAAACTCTGCACCACTCAATAGAACACATGGGTTAAATTCTTATGAACATGTAGGGCAACATACTCTATAAACAGATCTAAACAATTCATCAAATATGGTTTAATAAAACATCCCTAAGCTTAAAGTAGCCATGTGCCAAATTTTACAACTTAAGAGGTATGCATTGATAACAAAATTTATCTGTCAAAACTAACATAATCTAAGATTTGTAAGCACATAATCATAAATCACAAAATCGAACTTCAATTTCCACATAAAAGAAACTAATTCCCCAATCCAAAAAAAGGCTAAAACCTGAAATGGAATACTAATCTAATCAAAAGCCTTAATCAGACTCGTGTTCAGTGATAAAGAACCCTAACCCTGAAAAGGAAATCAAAACACAAATGTTCATCCTCTGACCTAAAATTGAAATTCGAAATAAAACTAAACAAACAAAAAAAATTACCTCAATATTCATATTATAATATTATCAATTATCATCCTTATATCATTTATCAACCTTGACTAACCCAATTTCTATCATTGCAACACTAAAAATCGAAGAAGAAAAACCAACAATTCAACAAAGTCATCATTGTACTTTCAATTGTGTAGATTAAATCAAATGTACCATATTAAAACTTTGATATGAAAATCGAGATGACATTGCCATTATATATTCCGAAATCTGCAACAAAAAAATATCTTCTATTAATTAAAAAACAATTGAATATCAGAGATCAATATTCAATCCATCAAAATGCTTCAGAGACAAAAAAATCATTTAGTTTATCTTCATTTGCAGATGAGTTTAACTTAACAACATATAAACACCTACAAATCCAATCAATTATAACAAATTGCAGACAAAAGGAGCACCAGAGATCTAAAACCCTAAGCCCTAATTCAGCGAAATCGATCCCTAATTCACCAACCTCATCGTCTCTCGCATTTGCCTAAACCGACAAGAGAAAATCAATAAATCAAAAATCGATTCGAGCTACAAAACAACATAAATGAAATTGATTTGAGCTACAAAACAAGCTTCAATGAAGTTAAAATCAACCTAGAACTCAAAAATAAAATGAAATCTTTTTCAGAAGACGAACTCAGTATCAACCTAGAATTTGAAAATAAAATGAAATTAATAAAACAAAATTAATATAGTAGCAAGCAAGGAAAAACAAATGATGAAATGAAGATACAAACCTTATCAAAAGTCGAATTCCAAATCAACCCATAAAAAATCTAAACAAATACAAATTCGAACAATCCTTGTCAGTTTAATTTCCATCTTCGACGCTCGAAACCCAAAAAAAAKCCTGAAAATTAAAGTTAATTAATTTTTGAGTTGTGAAAAGCAAGGAAGAGAGAGAAGGGTTGCAGTTTTTGAGTTCGAAAAAGCACGGAAGAGGGAGAAAGGTAGCATCCACTGAAGATCTTAGCTTCATGGAGTTTAAAGACATGAGGTTGAAGTAGGATGGAGGTTGAAGAAGGAGCAGGTAGATAAGCAGAGAAGCTTCTCTGCAAATGAGAGGGTAGACGCGTGTGTGGGAGAGGGTTGATGTGAATGTGAAATGAGAGGTGGGCTTGGGAAGATGAAATCAGAAAGTGGGCTTGGGGGTGGTTGCGGGTTCGGGTCAGGAAGGGAGGTTTGGGGTGGGCTGGGCTGGAAACTAGAATCTTGGTGTGCTGCTTACGTGGACAAATGGGAGGAAAGTGTGGACTGTTCATACTATTCATTTCAACAGTGAACATTTCCACACTTTTTATATGGTAGAATGCAACCACTTTATATATATATATATATATATATATATATATATATATATATATATATAATAATATATAATATATATATATATATATATATATATATAATATATTATATATATATTAGAAACTCTACGATCGTTACAATATAGCGTTTCAAAACGTTATAATTTATATACCCACACATCTTTTGTTCATTGAAAGCAAACATATTATAAAACTTTAACTAATGTGTTTATAAACTTGAATTGTTGATTGTTAGTTATTTTTTCTCCTCCAATTTCACATTCTCAGTGTAATGTGTCAATGTGGAAGAAAAGTTTTTTTTTGTTAATAATAATTTGATTTTATATTCAAATATAGTTTAATATCGTCGCATATTTTAAATTATATGGGTACGCAATTATGTATCATTACATGTCATTTTAAATACATTAATTTGTTGGTAAGTTAATTTTAGAGTTTTTCTTATTGTTTTGTCCTTTTATTTTTAAAAAATTTAATTTTTAACATATTTGTTAATGTTTCCCCATTTCCTTGATTTAAACAATTGACGTTTCCCTATTTCCAATACGTTTCTGTTTCCGAAACTCCCAACGTTTCCGTGCTACATAGGGTAACACTAGAATTAACGAGGTTCAGCTAACTCTGGCCTACGTTCTCCTATCCTATGTTTGTTTATTAATCTATTCATAGGGATTTGGATCCACTAGAGTTCAAACAATGTCAACCATTGATTTCTTAACTTTTCCCCAAAAATCATATCTTATTTTATCTTTTTTCAACAAATCTTTAATCTTTAATTTTGGAATGTATGGTTGAAATTGAACTCTACTTGGAATCAATGGAATCTCTAATATTTAATCTTTAATTTTGCGTTGTTTTTTTATGAAATTTTAGGGGATTTTTGATCGAATCTTTGGTTTTTTTTTGTCTTTGGGTTGGTTCCATCCTTTCGTTTGATTTTCCAGATCTCATTTTGATTTTTGGTCTTAATTTTTTGTTTTTTATCGTCTATTTTATTCTTTTTTCATTCAAAGCAGAAACTACTACAACTGAGGCGAATTAAGCTTTTGTTGTGGCCTTGAATGCTGAGATTGGTCGGGCTTGCTCGCTCTAGCCGAAATGTGTAAGGTGTAAGCCTAGCTTCTTTTTTATTTTCTATTTTTTTAATCTTTTTGTACCCCTCGGTATACAGAGTATATAAACGCAACAAGATTACTTGAATAATTTCCTAAGTTGCAACGATTAGCTCAAATTTAAAAAACGGTGAGATTTTGACCTCTATTTACTTGAACTATGTGTTTATTATTGAATCTGTGTTAGAAGTATTGTATTCATTACTCATAATAGTTGGTACCTTTGTTTTAATTGTAGACATGATAGTTGGTACCATTGGATCTCACCTTTAAGCACAACAATACAACATGCTAATCTGTTTTGTTTAAGTAAAAATTTAGACTTTTGGTTATCAAATAACACTTCAAATTTTTTTTTTGGTAAATGAAAATTTTTATTACCAAAGTGTAACAGTACAAACCAAGTCTCCACTTTATATTCCCCCACCTTCTAGGAAGGGTGGAGAATACAAAGCATCCAAGACCATACAACAACAACCCCTAGGCTTGGACAGGTCCCAAGGTCACAAAACAACGAGAGCAATTAAGCTCTAGAAGCCACACGAAAATCAATAAGTCTCACAACATGCTCAACTGCGTTATACTCCTGTCTAAAAATAACAAAGTTCTTATTGCACCACAAAGCATAAATGCAATCAGTAAAACATCTAACATAAGAACAACTAGTAGGATCGGTTTTCTTAGCGGCTTTCAGAGCTATATTCACCTCTTCTGCCTAAGACAACARTGTCCTAACAGACCCATAATGACGAAGCACAGTACTCCACACCTGCAATGAAAAGGGACATTCAAAAAATAGGTGGGAGACAGACTCATCAGCAAGATGACACATTTCACAACCAGCAGAAACAGAGATATTTCACTTTTGAAGTTTGTCAGCAGTTTTCAATCTGTCAACAAGGGCCAACCAAAGAATAAAAACACTTTTAGGACTAGCACCATTGTTTCAAATAAGTTGGAGACCAACTGACTTTAGGAGCTTTGGGCCTAATATAAGAATAAAGCTTACGAATGGAAAGCTTTCCATGCTGAATAAAGGAGGCCCATCCTCCACAACTATCAATCAAATCCCTTTTGCTCAGAATTTTCCGAAATACCCAAGAGCTATTACCTAGAGTTGGCATACTCCAAAGGTCTCGTTTCTTAACATAGTAGGTGTGAACCCACCTCACCCAGAGCTTGTCCTCTTTATGAGCTAGGTCCCATAAAAGTTTTACAATAACAACCTGATTCCATAAATTCAAAAGGATAATGTTCCAACCACCCGAAACTCTAGGGAGGGAAAGGTGACTCCAAGAAACAAGGGCTTTCTTTGAGGGACTAACTTTCTCAGTCCATAAGAAGACTCAATCTCCTTGATGACTTTCTTAGGCAACACAAAGATTTGTGCCCAATAAGTCTCCATACTGAAAACCACACCCCTAATAAGTTGCAACCGCCTTGCATAAGAAAGAGTCCAACACCTAATTCGCCCAGTGATCTTCTCAATGAGGCTCTTGCAATCAGTATAACAAAGCTTCTTGGAAGTGAGGGGGGCTCCCAAGTACCTAAAAGGTAGAGAGCCAATAGGCATACCAACAGCAAACTAATGGATTGCTGATCCTCCTGAGAAGTGCCATTAAAATAGAGATCACGCTTTTTCAAATTGGCCACCAATCCTGAGGTGTGTAAAAATTTAGTAAAAGCTTGATACATAAGTTGAATAGAACCAATATCTGTCCTGGAGAAGAGAAGTAAATCATCCGCAAACATCAAGTGAGTGATTCACAATTTTTCACATCTAGGATGAAAGTTGAAATTAGGATCCTTGGTCATCACTTAGAGACACCGAGAAAGGTACTCCATCCCTAAGGCAAAGAAAAATGGGGAAATAGGATCACCTTGCATGCCTTAGACCCTTCTGTGCTCGAAAAGGAACCGAAGGAAATATCAACACAAAGAAGCTAATAGAAGAAATACATGCCATGACCCATTGGACAAATAAAGCAGGGAACCCAAGACTAGAGAGAACAGAAGCCAAGAAGTCTCTATTAACTAAATCATACGCTTTCCTCAAGTCTACTTTAAGCATACACCGTGGGGTGACGTACTTCCTACCATAGCCTTTAATCAACTCTGTTGCCAATAAGYTATTATATCCTCAATGTGTTTAATTGGAATAAATCCTGCTTGAGCCTCACAGACCACCTGATCTACAATCAAAGCAAACCTGGAAGTAAGAATTTTGGAAATAATCTTGTATAGAACAGTACAACAMGCAATAGGCCTGTATTCTGCAGCAGAAGAAGGAGACTCTACTTTTGGAACAAGAGTAATGGAAGTGCAGTTCCATTGTGGAAGCATTTTGCCAGTCTTGAAAAAATAGAGCACAACACTAAACTCATCTGCTTTGATAATATGCCAAGACTTCTTGAAGAAATAAGAATTAAACCCATCTACACCAAGGGCTTTGGAATAATCAATAGCCTTTAAAGCTTATTCAATTTCCTCATGAGTAATAGACCTAATCAAAGATTCTTTTGCCTCGTGAGACAACACAGGGCCATGTCTCAACACAGTAGTATCCACTACATCCAAATCAAAATGCTTAGTCCACTAGTACAAAAACGTCTATTTGCGTCGCTCTATTTGCGTCGCACCTTTGTGCATGTGACGCAAATAGATAATTTTTTCTCTATTTGCGTCGCACTTTATATAAGAATGCGACGCAAATAACTAATAAGGCATGAAAAAAAATGCGGAGATCTATTTGCGTCGCACTTRTGTCTAATATGCGACGCAAATAGGTWGTAAGTATAAGCTATTTGCGTCATGCATTTATATGAAGTGCAAGTGTGCGACGCAAATAGAAACAACCGCGTATTACATACAGTAGAAAGATCTAGAGGAGTAGAAACCATATTTCATTTTTCACAAATCTTAAGTTTTAAACCCTTTTTTACTCTCATTCTCTTCCTCTCTGCCCTATAACCCTGCTGCCATGGTCCCCTGCTCTGCGCCGACGCTGCTACTCCGTCGAGAAGATGCTGCTCCGGCGATGTTTGGTGCTAGATGACCAGATCTGCCAGGTTCGTTTATTATTATTAGTTTTTTTTTTTTTTTTGCTTCTTCTTTGCACGAAAATCACAGAAAAAGAATCAAACTGTGTTGGAGTTGTGAGTTATTGAAATTACTTTTGGATTTTCATCTTTGTTACGATTCTTTCTTAATCTACATTAATTGTTCTTGTAAATTATAAATTTGTAATATTGCATTATTACTTAGGTTCGACCTTCTCTCTTCTTCAACTTAATTTCACTTTCAGCTTATAGATCTCATGCTCTACATGTTATCTTCTTCAATTTCAAACAAATCTGTTCAAACAATCAAATTTAACCCACGCTTGGTCTTGATATTAGGGTTCTTGAAATAATAGATTTGGGGGAAAATGTTTGATATGTGAAATTGTTTAGTGCTTATTATTGCGAAGTCGAAATTATGTAATTATTGAATTATTAGTATTTAAGCTACTGATCTTGAGACATGGTTTAATTTGAGAAGTGGTTCATTGGGTTGTTTTTATTGCTAAATTTAATCCACGCTTTGTTAGAGAGAGAAAAGTGACTAATTTTTCAATTTTCCTAATAATCTCATTCCTTTCTCACTTCTCTCACTCTGTTGCTCATTCCTTAACCCAGATAATTCTTGCAATTTCGTTTCCAACTATTTTCCATTGAAGCGGCTCCAATTACTTACTGCTCCCACTTTTTTTGGTGAGTTAAATTGCAGAAATTCCAAATTTGAAGATAATTCTTTGCAATTTCTGCTTTCCCACTGCTATTTAATTTTTGCTGTAAAGCCTGTAACGATTAATCATCGTTCAGGCATCTACAGAATAGCAATTTTGTTCATAGACATCTACCATAAGGTCTTAAGCTATGTTGCTTGTTGTGGAGGGGAAGATTGAGTATGTATGTGATTCCTAGGGTTGCCTTTGCAACTTGGGTTGTAAATGAGGATTCTGTGTTTTATTTTCTAGTCTAGAAAAAAACTCATACTATCAAATTTGTGATTATGTGAATTTTACATTATACTTGCAAATCTTAAGTCATGGGCAAATTAAATACCACTCTATCCATCTCAAAATACTTGACTTTCCTTTTTTTCATCTCTTCTATTTATCCATTTTTAACTCTTTCTTCGCCCTTCTTAAAAGCTTTTGCATTATGCTCATGGAGCTAATTTGAGGCGGGAGTGTTTTCTGATAACTTATGCTGAAACCAAAGGTTTGTGAATCGTTTTGGGAAACAATTTAGTGTGGCTCCATATTTGTTCTATACTCTATAAAGATACCAGGCTATCAAGGATTTCTTATAGGTTCCTTTTTTTGTTTTTGTTTTGAGTTTCGTTTCTCCTTTGGTAAACTGAAATAGTTGAATAATTACAATATGAACTAGCTAGAAACACATTACTTTGTGTCGCTCAAACTCTTCTTGTTCACCATTCACAACATGAAATGAATGCTCACTTGACATAAATTCAGTATGGGAAGTACAAGTTCAGCAGTGAATAAGTTAAAAGGAACATTATTCACACATGCATTATGCTTGCTCACTTGAATTAGCCACACAATGCCTGTATTATTATTACTACTAAGTATTATGTTATAATGTTATTAATATGAGTACTTGTATTCTTGTAGTATTATTTTTTTTCTGTAGGTTACAGTTTGATGAGGTTTGGTATATGGTCAATAAGATGGAGATTATAATCACTAGTAAATCTATTGTATTTTCCTTTTTGTTTTTTTTTTTTGTACCAACAAATTTAGTCATTGACAATTGCAGATGCAAGCACTTTTTAGGATTGGGAAGGGCGTGCCACCTACCATTCCTAATCAGCACTTTGTAGGTTACAGCAACATAGCAATTACTTACTGCTTTCCCACTTTTTTTGGTGAGTTAAATTGCAAATCAAATTAAATTGCCAATTCTAATGAATTTCGTCCGTGTTTTCAAATGTGCTATATTTCTTTGTTCTTATGTTCTTCTTTTTGGGTGTTTCGGTTGCAATGCTAGGATTGGTTGAAGCATGATTCTTGTATTCTCTCCTTAATTTAAAAATGGAGGGCATGATACTACTGTTGCTGCTGCTGGTACTTCTCAGCTGATAATGTTTACTCATTCTTCTGCAYATCCAGAGACTTAGTGGAGTGGACTCTGATTTTGCTCCATTCCAACAGCATGCAGGCATTCCTTCTGTTGATATGTACTATGGAAAAGGTAATCCTCTCACGAAGCATGAATCTAAAATCAATAAATAAAAATCTCTACATGCAGTATTAATTTCATCTTATGTTATTCTGAATTCTGTTATACATGATGTCTTTTATGGCGGAAAGAGATTCACTTTCATTTCCCCCCCCCCCTTTACTAGTACTCAAGTCTTCTGTGATTCCACTAATTTTAATTTATCATATACACCGAACCATCAAGTGATGTTTGAAAATACATAAGGGAAAACTAATTTTGGTCATTTCACGGTTCTTACTAGAAATAAAAACCATATAATACTCCAGTCATTAAAGTCCTTTTCCTTGTGCAAAATGTTCTGTGGGGAGAGGAGATCTTTAGTCTGTTCATTTTTCTTACCATATCTTCGTCAGTATTGAACTATTGACAACTGTGCAAGCATTTGGAAATCGGAATTATGTTTAATCTCAAGTTACTAGAGAAGATGGTGTTCTGCAATCAAAAACAGAAACGATTCAGAGGACTCTGCCCTTTTTCTTCTATTCTATGCTGATGCAATCAGTTAGCTTAACTCGTCAGAAAGGCTGTTCTTGCACACAGTCAGTGAATTGAGATAATTTACAAGGTGTCCAAAATTCTTGCCAGTTACTTTATAGAAAGAAAAAAATTGAATTTTTTTGCTTGATATTTGTGACTTATAAACAAATTTAGCAAGGCGTACACAGCTGCAGTATCCTTTTTTTTTAATTTTTTCTTTCATTTCATTGAAGTTGTGATAACTTTGACATTATGTTTCTGCTTATAGTCCTAAAAGTAACCTCCATGTTTGTGTCTATTTTATTGTAGTGGCAGGCTTTGGGCCTTCTAAGCTTTTCGTTTGGCTGATGATCCAATTCTTCCATTCAATTACTATGCATATGCATGCAGTTGCAGGTATCTGTGTGCAATATGATCCAATTCTTCCATTCCATTTTACATTACAATTAAATTAACGATGTGACACTGAGGCAGAGGCACGATACTGCTGTTGCTGCTGCTGCTGCCTGCGTAGGCCTAGAAGACAAAGCCCGAACTGGTGGACTGTGCTCGGTGCTGCTGATGTACTATTCTCATTTTATGCACCTTTAAAGGGGGTCAGGGACTTGATTCGAAGTCTCCTCACAAGTAAAAAAGGGGCCTCCTGTTGCCTACATGTGTATTGTGTAATCATATATCTTTCAATAATATTGTATTTTGTATATAGATTCATTAGTATTATAATTATATAAAATATTATAATTTTTTTTTTAAATTCTGACAAACCTATTTGCGTCGCACTTAACTTAAGGTGCGACGCAAATAGCTTTTTTTTAGAGTTCTGTCAAAGCTATTTGCGTCGCACTTTAACTTAAGGTGCGACGCAAATAGCTTTTTTTTAGAATTTTGGCAAAGCTATTTGCGTCGCACTCTAGCTTAAGGTGCGACGCAAATAGATATTCATTTGCGTCGCACCTAGGTGCGACGCAAATAGATTTAYATTCATTTGCGTCGAGGGCTTTTGCGTCGCCTCTAAGTGTGACGCAAATAGGGGTTTAGGGTGGGATGCCCCTATAAGAGCTTTCTAAAAGTCAAGAATTTCAGCTTGGATATCATCAAGATGTGTAAGAATATCTGCAGAACTTGTGCTAAGATGTACCAATTTGTTCCAGTTTTGTCTCTGCTTCAAAGCAACAAAGAAATAGTGGCTATTAGAGTCACCCAACTACAACCAGGTAGCCCGAGCTTTTTGCCTCAAGATGCTTTCAAAAACATGAATCCCGTGTTTTAGCTCAGACATACAATGCTTTTCCTTCACATGAAGTTCACCACTATGCGGAATCAATTGAATCTTAGCCTGCACCTGTTCAAGATCGGACCTTGCAGCTTTAATTTAAGTATTAGAGTTTTGAAAATAATCAGCATGTAGGATTTTCAACACCTTCTTACAAGCCTGCAATTTTGTCCAACTACAATACATTGGACTACCTTCAACAGGATTAGACCAAGCAGAAGTCACAAGATGATCAAAAGTATCATGAGATGCCAAAACATTCATGAACAGAAAATGTCTCCCTCTCCCTTGAATTTCAGATTTGAAATCTAAAAGTAGAGGAGAATGATCAGAGAAGGAGCTTTGCAAAATTAAAGTCTCAATATGTCCCAAGTCCTGCATCCAAACAACATTACCAAAACACCAGTCAATCTTAGAAGAGATTCTACTAGTACCAAGGCCTTTATTACACCAAGTATAAGAAGGACTAGTGAATTTTAGTTTAGTAAGCATTAAGGAATCCACAAAATGTTGAAAATCCTTGGTCTCATAATTAGTGATAGTAGCACCATTTAGTATATTCTCAGCACAAAGCACTGCATTGAAATCACCAAGTATAATCCAGGGATTGTTAACCACCTGCAAAGCAGTCATATCATCCCAAAGAGGCTGCCTATCAGCCATCATATATTGTCCATAAAAACAAAGGAAACAAAGAAACACAGGTAAGAGGACCTATGCGGAATCCTGCAATGCAAAAATTGCTCGTGCCCACCTAGAACCTGCAAATCAACCTCTTCTTCAAGCCAACCAATCCAAATCCTTCCCTTAGGAGAAAACATATTATTATCAGTCCACTTCCAACAAGAACCAAGGCACTTCCGAATGGTCGCCACTTTATTTCATTTCACCCTAGTCTCCATAAGCTCAAAAACAGTGAGATGCTGAGAAGATAAGAAATGTTTTAACTCACTGCATTTGGAGGGATCATTTAGACCCTAACATTCCATGAGTAGAGCTTCATCCTGGTGGTAGTGGATTGTGCCTAATAGCTAGGGGAACCACCAGCTAACTAGAATCTTTCGCAATAGGCGTTTTCGAATAACACTTCAAAAATTAAGCTGGACTTGTTGAATACCTAAGAAAAAACTTGTGAACATTTCTATTTAATGACGTTTTGTATATGTAGAATACCTTTTAGAATGTTCCTCCTCAATAGGTGTAGCCTGGTGCACTCTCTCATGTCAATGAAAACAGGTGATGCATGTTGTTTTAGATGGTTATAGTAAAGGAGTTTCAGAGCATGAATCGATGCTATCGTTGGTGAAGCTAGATCCACAAATGACAATTTAGAGTCATCTTTACAAAGAATCAATTCACTCTCATATGCTTTTTTAACTTTAGACATAAATGAGATTCAGTTCATAAGACTTGGTCATCTTCCCAGGAGCCACCTGTATCAAACAACCTAGAATGCAAATGTGGTATGCCTTTGTGCATTTGTGAGGTTTCATTTCCACCTGCCTAGTAAAGGTCCAGTAACACTTCCTTTTTTATTATTTGTTCCACGAAATCACAAGCGGTTCCTGTGCAGGTCTAGTAATATGCTACATCTCTTTTACTCTTCTATCCTTTTTTTTTAGAAAAAAAAATAACTTGTTGTGCTTCTACCGTTATTGAGCTAATACTCCAAATATAACTTGTTGCATCACATTTCCGAAAACTGAATACTTTATAGGAGCTGTGATTTTTCGCAATCAAGTTGGATTTCTATTGCATGGTATGGTTTCCTTGCGTGTTTTGATTTCATTATTAATTCATGTTTGATTATTATTAGAATATGCAATTGAACCATTTGGATCTTTGTTCTTCAAAAAGGTATTTCATATACGGAATTCCAAGTTGTTTAAACCTTCAGAGCTTAGGTGAAAGATGGTTGTTTAGTTTTCTGGAGAAAAGTTGTTAGTAAAAGTTCTTTCATATTTTTTTGTAAAAGCTGTAGCTTGATCATAACATTTCAGATTTGTATATGAGATAAATTTTTCGACAAATAATTTTGTCATGTTGTAAGTTTTTTCGATAAAAAAGTTACTCTTACTGATCTCCACATATTTAGTGTTATTTAAATGCTTATAAAAAATGCTATTTGAATGAAATCAGCAACAATATTTTGAATGGGATCAACAACAATGACAATTTCATTGTTGTTGATTTCATTATTTTCACTTGAATTTAGCGACCGATTTAGTAGTCACTAAGATGCAATCAGAAGTCACTAAATTTAGTCTCCACTGTAGTTGTAGGTGTGTGCCCTCGTCGAGCCCTACGTCCTACGTCGATTTTGAATTGATCCCGCACGTGTGTGCGTTGGGGTGTGTTGTTGTTAGAGGGGATCGCCACCGTGCCTATACAGGTTAATCACGAACGCCCGAAATATTGGTGCCAAACTAATGGCCCCACTGTTTTGTCTGTTTGTCTGGTATAGAAATGATCTTCGACCCAATCCGCCCGCATATAGCGGCCTCTACTCGGTCTCATTGTAGTTCCATTAATCATAATCATTGAATTCAAAGAGCCTATCGATTTGATCRTAGAAAGTGCACTAAACACAAAACATGAGTTGATTTCTATTAAGCAAGAATTACTACCTATCCTAATGATTGTGACCACTTCAAATTAATCAAATTAATATGGTGCCTAAAATCCGTTCGTCCATAATTATTTAATCTGCATTTAATGTGATTCAATCAAATTTCGGTCTTGAACGCAATAAAAAGAATCATAGGCGCAAAGATCAAGAAATAATATATATAGAAATCAAAACTCAAAAAAATATAAAACAACTTACCTTGTATCGCTATCAACACAAAAGAATAAAAAAAGCAAGATGAGAGTGTCAAAAGCTTTGCTTCAAATTGAATAGCTTATCACAATAAAGGAAATCGCTAGTATTGACAATTATAATCAAAACGATAGCGATAAACCAAAAGCGATTGAAAATGAATGTTGAACCCTAAGTTTTGATGAATGACACTCCAAACCAACAAAGCAAACTCTAGGAATTATTGTTTAACATAAGTGTTTAGTGTTGTGTTTTAAAGAATCCAAACTTCAAGGAATCTTAATGGATCGAGGACATCCTTAGGAGAAGGATGGAGTTCCTGTGATTAGAAGAAGTTTTGGAAGAACTCAAAGAAGAAGTTCAAGATCAAGCATGGTTGAGTTCGTTGGAAAAGATGACTCGACAAGATCAAGGAAGGTTGAGTTCCTTGGAAAATATGACTCGACATTGTGGTACAATAGATTTAGGGTTTCTAGATTTATTTGTACTGCTTGGCATTAAGATATGAAATAATTGCTCAAAGGATAAAAGGAAATAATATTAAAGTTTGTGATTTATTTTATTAAAGAATTTGAAACCATTATTTTATATAAAGATATCTATTAAATAAA
>SNQN01003604.1:0-38208 GCA_008642245.1 Bassia scoparia | reverse complement strand
TGCTTGCACTTGTGTCTTGTTGTAAAATAAAAAGATGATGATGCGTGTAGTTGCGGTTCTGGAGTTGGATGGTTTTGGTTTATCGAGTTGGAGTTTGCTTTTGAGTTGTCTTAGCTTATCACTTGGCTATTAGTGTGATTGATGTATGCTCCCTTGAGTTAGACTTTTAGCTCACATATCCAAAATTTCCTACCCCTAACCTTAGCCCATTACAAGCTATTAAAAGTCCTCACTTGATAAACATGTGTCCATTTGTGTTTGTAGATTGAGTCCTTGCCAAGGTGTTGAGTTGTGTTGCATTTCGAGTCGACTTGTAGGTTGAGTGTTATTGATAACTTTCAAACACATGTGTTGGTGAGATGGGAGGTGCCTTTAGTATTTTAGGCCACAAAAAGTTGATTCATGTGCACATTTTATGCACATTGGGGTGTGAGCGAATGGGTTCATTTTTAACCACACACAAAGAGAGGAGTGTCACTAGTGAGTAGTTCTTACTTGATTCTATCACTCTCTATACTTGATGTAGTTGTTTTGGATGATTTATTTCTTGATAGGCATAGACTACGTTGGAATTTTGGTGAGGAATTGGCTCGCGAGCATGGTTGAGATTTGTTTTTATGGGTGAGACGTGTTTTAATACGAGGAAGTCTCTATTAGCTTCTTGAGGACAGCAAGAGTTTGGCTTGGGGGAGTTTGATGTAGTGTATAGATATATGTTTTTCCCCTCATTCTCTGCTATATTGAATGGTTTTTGGCTTTTTAAGCCGTCTTTGCTACTAATTTGTTTGTTCAGTGTTTAAGTGAGTTTCAGGTTCTTTCATTGATTTGGATGGATTTGGACTCATTTTCGAGCACTACGGAGCTTTAGGAGAAGTAGCAAGGAGTTAGAGTGGAGCTACGTGGAGATTGATCGTTGCAGAGCATCGATTTTGACACATGCTCACTCTTCTGACCATACGTCAAGTTTCGTACGTCGGATTGGAGCGATTCCAACTGCATTGGAACTAGACTTCGAGAGCTTTGATTTGATAGGTCGCACGCCTTATTTGGACCACCAGAGCTCGAGTTATGCCTTCGCAAGATAGCCCTGCGAATCTGCCGCGACCTGTCGCGAACGATGGCTTTCATTAATCTGATCGTTGGGCTCGTTTTTATTGATTATCTGGCTTTCCTTGCTGGGTTTTTAGTAATGGCATATTTGTAATTAGGCGACAAGCTTTTCATCTTAGTTTTTTAGGGAGTATTTAAGGAAAAATCATAATTTGTTATCTATCTTTTAATATTTTTATTTCCATAATTAATTTCAAGGAGAGAAAAACCATTAGGTATTATTGTGAAGAACCTATTTGGTATTTTCAATAGAATCATTCATTCATTCATCAATTGCAATATTCTTTGGTAATTTTATTTTCTTCTTTAATTTGTTTTCTCATTGCTTTAATTGTTTATGCTTTGATTATTGTTTTGAATTATTTTTAGGTTCTTGATTATTACTTTCAATTATTCTAGTTTTATTTGATTGCTTTAATTATTCTTTACTTTGATTATGTCTTTCCAATTACAATCATCATGTTTAATTTAATTATGAGCGAGTAGTCTAATTTTCTAGAGCGATTGGGGATCTATAGCAAATAGATTGATTAATAATTGGTTGATTCAATTCATGGCTTGGCTTTTAATCAAATTCCTTTAGATGTTATTCATGTTAATCAATTTCGTAGGGCCGACTTAATTGCTTAATCTGATAGTACAAGTCTCAGATCTAGCGATTGAGACTTAGAACAGATCAACATCAATAGGTAGAATGAGACTTTCCTAGATCGAGAGATACGGTAAGGAGTAGTTCTATGGTTCAATTGATTCGAGAGAGCTTTGTTCTTGTTTGATTATGCATGTTATGAATTGTTGATGTCAATTTGCTGTCAATTACTGCTATAGTGAACCATAGCCCTAGACTTTAGTCTATTATAGTTTATTTTTATTTAATTCATTGCTTTCATTAGTAGTAGTCAATATAATCAATCAAAGGCTCTTTTACTAATCTAGATGCTTTTAATTAGTTAATAATTAATTGTTGCTTCCTTGTGGATTCGACCGTGTTACCACTAGCTACATTAGTTAGTTTTAATAGGTTATTTTTGATAGGTACGCGACAAGCCTGTCAGCCCCCAAAATTTATACCTAAATCCGCAAAGATACGGCTCTGAAAGCTGCAATGAATTCGAGGGACTTTGGATGAGAGAGAGACTTTTGAAAGCTTTGGATTGCACTGTGTATTATGGTATCCGTTGATATTCGATTAAGCACCGAGAGCATGTATTTATAGGCATATGGGTAAAGATAACTAAAGAAAAAGAATATATGTTATACGAATACAACCATATATAAGGTTGTGAGGACCTTATATACGGTAACTTGCACCATATATACAGTCATCACAACCATATATATATATGGTCATGTTGACCGTATATACGGTTGTAGCTGATGTGAAGTCCACATCAGTGATTCCTGCTTAATTATTCATTTATGTATCTTTTTCGTTTGAGAATTAATATCCGTGTTTTTGRATCTAATCTATTATCCAATTAACCTTTATCCACTTGTGGATAAACATGATTAATTTTAGAGAATATTTCGGATAATTCCATATCTTCTAAATTTATCTACGAATTTTTGAATTCATTTATTTTCGAAAATCATTTTATAAAATTTGTAAAAATCATAGAAAATAAAAAAAAAAATCAGAAAAATAATCTAAAAATATTGGCGAACTCAAAAAAAATGAGAGGATCAAGACGTAAAGTGGAAATTATAAGAATAACCGTACCTACGGAAGATATTCTAAAAAAATCCTTCAAAAAAGAAAAAAAACCTAAAATAAATAACACTTAAAATAAATAAAAATAAATACTTTCAGCCTATTAGTTTTTTGCTCTCGGCGTATGATTTCAAACTCAACTTTAATTCAACTTGTGCAAATGGGTGTGGTTTAATGGATGTGGTTTATGGATAGTCTCAACTTCCGAAATAAAATCTATTTCGATATATCGTACTTTTCCTCATTGACTATTCAATTTGGGGAGACACTTTTGGGTGTCTATAGTAGTAGTCGCCACTTTTCGCGACTAACTTATCATTCTCTAAATTTAGTGAATACCAAGTCGGTCGCTAACACACATTACTTGTCGCTAAAAACGTTAGTCACAAAGTAGTCGCCAAGTAGTCGCAAAAATGGCGACTACTTAGTATTAGTCGCTAAAATTGGTTAGCGACTAGCCTTTTGGCGACCACTAGTTTTTTGGTCGCCTAAGTCGCTGAATCATTTTAGCGATTGATTTTTCGGTCGCTAACACGAAATTCGATTGTCGCTAAAAATCAATTTTATTATAGTGGATCGCCATCATGCTTATACAAGTTAATCACTGCACGGACGCTCGCAACATTAGTGCCAAACTAATGGCCCAACTGTTTGGTCTTGTAAACAGAGTGTGGGTTCGGGGACATGYTACGGATAAGTTCATTGACCCAATCCGCCCGCATATAACGACCTCTTCTCGGTCTCATTGTAGTTTCATAAATCATATTCGTTGAATATAAAGAACCTATCGATTTGACGTTAAAAAGTGCAGTAAACTAAAATTATTACAAGAGTTAATTTCTATTATGCATGCATCGCTACGTATCCTAACGATTGTGACCACTTCGAATTGATCAAATTAATATGGTGCCTAAAATTCGTTCATCCATAATTAATCTAAATTTAATGTGACTAAAGCAAATTTCGATCTTGATTAAGCAATCGAAAGAGTCATAGGCACAAAGATCAAGAATAATATATATCGAAATCAAAACTCAAATATATATGAATTAACTCTCCTTATATCGCTATCAGTACAAAAGAAAACAAAGTTTAGCGCTTTAAAAGTTTTTCTTCCAATTCGAGGGACTTTTTATTTTGAGAGTGGTTTGTGTTTGTGGATASAATTTGATTGAGATAGACTTTTGAGAGACTTTTGACAGCGTTGAATACTGATTTTTGTTGATCAAAGCTGATTTTTTTTTAATGTTTGAATAAGCACCGACAGCATGTATTTATAGGCGTTTTGGGGAAGGATAAGATAGCAAAGACTAATTCTATCTATCTTTTTTCTGATATCTTTAGGAATGTTTGCATATATATATCTTTAGGATCTAATCAGTTATCCGAGAATTATCCTTTATCTGATTTTGGCTTCCTTGGAGATTAAGATTAATCATCTAGAACATTCCGGATCATTCTCGAATTTTTTGGATTTCACTTAAAATTTTTGAAATTATTTATTTTCGAAAATCATTTCGCAAACTTGTAAAAATCATGGAAAATCATCGAAAAATTCGGAATGTTTGTAAAAATATTGGTGAACTCAGAAAAATGAGATGAATAGGATGATAATTAAAAAAGCTTTAGAAGTAATTCTAAAAAATCGTTTCGCTAAGAAAAATGGCCTAAAAATATAAAATAACTAAAATATATATTTTCCGCCCATTATTGGGCCTATGGTGTATGATTTCGAACTCCACTTTATATCAACTCAAGAAAATGTGTTTGATTTATGGATTTTTCCACAGTTTTCCGAATCAGATCTACTTCAAAACGTCGGAATTAGATCTATTAACATAGCATTTATGCCTTAATCCACTACTTCACCCATAGATTTAACCACCCATTACAATCTTCTTTCGCATACCCACTAGTAGAAAATAACGAAGTATAATAATCACAAAAACCCTTTCAAACTCCTCTTTTTTCACAACAAGAAAACAAGCTTTTACCGACCGTTAAAAACAAATAAAAAATGATCGGTAAAAATGCGAGAGCGGTCGGAAAATCTTTTATCGACCGCTAACGATCAGAAAACAACGGTTGATATTCTTATGGATGGTAAATCAAGTTTTACCAACCGTTGACGGTCGGTAAATTTTACAGATTTTTATTAGCGATCGCTAATTAAAATGGTAAGTAATTACTGGCTGACTAGTGGTCGGTAATTACCGACCATTTTAATAACCGGTTGATAATTACCGATAAAAAACGGTCGGTAAAATAGAGTGAAAAAACAAAAAAAAAACGCAAACAAGACATGTTGCCATGCTGGTTTACACTAGTAGTACTTCCAATATTATTATCCCTTAAAAAACCGATATTAATAAACTCAAAAAACTTTATTCAACTTCCAAATTTCTAATGTTCGGTACAAGGAATAAATTAAAATTCAAAATGAATATTATTACAAAAAAATAAAATCTAGATAGAATATTCAAAATTACTTTACAAACCTACACAAGATCTTGCTTCCCAAAAAATATAACAATTGGGAAAAAAAAGTATGTTCTTCAAACATTTTTTTTTACAATGCAAGCTTGTTCTACAAACATTAATTTTCATACCTACAAATGATAACAAAAAAAATTCAACAAAAACCCAAAAAACTAGAATATTAATAAAACGAAAAAGAGAGGGAAAAATCCGAAAAAAACATTGTTCTACAAACAAAAAATAACAAATGACAATACCCAAAGTTTCAGATCTGAAATTCACAAAAACATTCAAGAATCTCATACAATCTATGAAAATGTACAAAAATATAAAAAACAAAATGTAAAAACCCAAGAAAACTAACCTAAAATGTAAAACGAAACCAAAAAACGAAAACCTAGATCTGAAATCCTAAAACTTTGATTTTGAAAAATAATATATTAAATCAGGAAATAAGAAGAGAGTGTGTGACAGAGGTGCTCACCAGTGCTCGTGGTGGCCACGGGTGCTAGTGGAGTCGTGGTGGTCTCAAGGGTTGGCATGTTGAGAGGGGTGGCGAAGCTCGAAGGGATGCGCATCGAGAGGGGTGACGCATGGCTCGAAGTGGTAGTAGGGGTGGTTGTCGCGAGATGTGGTTGCAGGGGAGAGAGGGTGGTTGCTGGTGAGGGAACTCAGAGAATAGACAATGTGAAGAGAGAGAGAGAGAGATTGATGGATATTTGGATGACTGAAATGAGGAGAGAAAGTGTGTGTGATTGAATATCAAGACGAGTGAAATGAAATCAATTAGCCGACCTTTTTTTACGAGCATAAACTACTAAACCATTAGTAAGCAATATCAGAGTTTACAACATGTAGATTTCACTAGGCACCTCTTCCAACCAAACTAAAAAAAACCAAACGACCTGCTCAAATTTGCTAGAAGATGTGCTACTTTGTTAACACTTCTACGAACGAAAGAAAAACTGCAAGAAAGACACAACCTACTATAAGCAAGAATGTCTTTGATGATGAGCCCAAAGCTTGAATTATCCACTACTCCCTTTGTTAAGGCATTGAAGAGGTGCAGGTTGTCTGTTTCCAAGATCAAAGATCGCAAGCCAGATTCATATGCTCTACATATTAACAGCCTCATAATAAGAGCTTCGGCTATCTCCACTGAATTATGCGTTGTGCATACATCACAAACCGCAAGTAACACATCCTCGGTGCTATCCCTTACCACACCTCCCAGTCTAACCTTCCAGTCATTGAACTTCGCCGCATCAGAATTTGCCTTCAAGAAACCCTCTCTAGGAGCCTGTCACTACACATTGAACGTTTGTGGAGGTTGTACAATCAACTCCTTTTTTTCATTTGCCGCAGCATACTCAGCCAACAAGCTTTGACATCTCGAGAAAAAGATTTGCATTAGCACTCGAGAAGTTTTTATTAACCACCTATTTTATCTCAACCATACATTCCAAACTAAGCCCTAGAAAGCTCCCCACAAGTGCTCCTCTTTGTATTTATCAAGCAATAAATCCAGCCACTCCCTGAAGGACATATCCCTTAAACTTGCAACCTCCAATCCCAAAATAGAAGAATTCCAAAGAGCTCAACATCATGACATAAGAAAAGAGAATGCTTTCCTCTATCTCCCCACACATCGAACAGATTCGATCAACAGCAACCCCTTTATTAATTAAGTTCACACTCATCGGGACTCCATTGTGCAAAACTTTCTAGACAAAGAGATGAATTTTTGGCGGCAATTTCGTGCTCCATAAATTACTCCAAATGCCTTCACCTGCCAATTCTGAACTCGAATCCTTGAGTATGTCTTAATTTTTAAGTGCTAGAAAATAAGCACTTCTCACCGAGAAAATACCCTTTTTTGAAGGAACCCATGTCCATGAATCTGCTACTGGAAATTGCGGTAAAATTTCCCCCAATATTGTCTGTGCTTCCCATGGAATAAAAGTAGAGTGAATTAAATCTTCCTTTCATTTACAATCCACAATTAAATCTCGAACTAGCACTACACCTCCTTGATCAATCTCCTCCCTTGGAATAATTTTGAAATTTGGCAATTTTTGACCCACGAATCATGCAAAATATCAACACTACAGCCATAACCAACTAACCTCTTTGCACCCAATTTCACCAAATCTCGAGTCGCACAAATAGATTTCCATGTGAAGCTTGCAATATGGCTTACTTTAGCATCCAAGAAAGCTTGGTTAGGCAAATATTTATTTTTTAAAATTTTTGTCGCAAACGAATTTGGGTTTGTGAGAATTCCCCAACCTTGCTTTGCTAGCATCGCCATGTTAAAAGCTATCAAATTTCTAAAACCCAAGCCACCTTCTCTTGTTGAGGCGTACAACTTTTCCCAACCAACCCAAGCCATCTTTTTCTCATCCTTCTTTTTTCCCCAAGAGAAGCTTCGACAAAGCCACAATCTCATTTAGGATGCTACTAGGAATTTCAAAGCATTGCATAACAGATGTCGGGAWTGCTTYCGCCACCGTCTTAATTAGCACTGCTTTTCCTGCTTGCGATAGAAAATTTACTTTCCACCCTTTTAGCTTTTTCAAGACACGCTTCTGAATCTACTTGAACACTATTTTTATGGAATTCCCAACAAAAGTTGGAAGCCCCATATATTTTTCATGATTGTCATCAGCCTTAAAAGATAACTTCACCCGAAGGATTTCTTTCTTTTTTGAATCAATGTTTCGTCCAAAAGACACCTCTAATTTGTCCAAGTTCAGTTTCTTGCCTGATGCTACTTCATAGATAGACAAAATTTCCACCACATTTTCCACTTCCCGCTCATTAGCTCTTACAAACAACAGGCTATCATCGGCAAAGAATAAATGAGATATATGAGGGACTCTCTTACCAATCTTCAACCCGTGGATTTCTTTCTTAGCTTCAGCATCTCTCAACAAGGAGGAAAATCCTTCTGTACATAGAATGAACTGGAAAGGCAATAAAAGGATCGCCTTGTCTTAAACCACGAGAGGGGAGAAATTTCCTTGCAGGTTGACTATTGATGAGAAGAGAAAAAGAAGTCGATGTAACACATCTCATAATTTGGTGATTAGAGAAGGACTGGTGGGGACCTTTCTTGTTGTGTATTTGATGTCGTTAATAACGCAGATTCTTGTTGTGATTTGATCTCCAGTGACCCATAGTGTCAAACAAACCCTTCATTTCGTTGCTTAGTTTTCTATGAGAAGCCTTATGATGGAAATAAGAGGTGTTTTTATACATTAATATAGTAAGCTATAACGTGTTGTAAAATTAGCCGATTTATCCTTTTGTAGTTTTTTCGTTGGCATTCAATCGAAGCTCGTAAAACATCCCTTCATTTCATTACTTGTAAGAATTTTTTATGCTTTACCACCTTTTAATTAATTTTTTTTTTAAAACTCTCACCTTTTAGTTTTTTTTCTAAACTCCCTCCATTAACTTCCCTAACTTCCTAAACTCCCACCCTTTAACCCCAACGTCACAATATCRGTTAGCTTGTGGGCCCACCCCTCTTTAATCCCTTTAAATCCCCAATTCCCTTCTCGACTTCACTTCATTCCTCCTTCCTCAAACCTTCGAAACTCCATTTGTTCTCCCAATTTCCTCCAAATCACCTCGAATTCATCAGGTAAGTGCACTTATCTCCTCGTTTTCTTAATTGCTATGTTAATTTATACTTTAATTTGCAATTTTAGTAGAAAATTAGGGTTCTTCAATATACGATTGTGTTGAATTGTCAAATTAGGGTTTTTTGGATCTCAAACTAAAATTCTAATTTACTTTGTTAACCTTTGCAAGAATGCATGAGTCTGAAGTTATGAGGTGTGGTTGTGGCATCCCAGTTGCAAGGAGGCAGTCTTAGACCTCGAGGAATCCAGGGAGCATTTGCTGCAAATTCTTCAAACCAGGGGAACCTGACAAGAGAGGATGCAATTTGTTTCACTAGAATGATGCAAACATGGAGGAATAGCAGAAGGTCATCATCAACACTCTAATAGATCGGAAGAAGGTGCTTGAAGCTAGTGTTACTGACTTGCATGTGCAAAAGGACTTTGCTCTTGGCTGAGAATGATAGGCTTAGGGTGAAGTACAAGGCTGCTAGGTGGAACTTGAAGCTACACACAAGCAGCTCTGTTCCTAAGATTGGTTGTGTTWGCTTTAGGATTGCAGTTTGTTTCTTGGTTCTATTTATTGCAGGGTGTATTATGTTGCACTAGTTCTTGGAAATTCTATGTCATGATGTTTATGGTAGGTGTTGGTAGTTTTTGGATGTAATAAAGGCCGTAGGTGGTGGCAGGTTTAGGATTCGAAGGTTGTAGTTTGTGGCAGGGTTATGGTAGGTAGTGTTGGTAGTTTTTGGATATAAGGTTCGTGGAAGAAGATGAAAGTGAAAGGGAAGAACTGAGAGGTGAAGTGAGAGGAGAGTCGTGGGTGAGGGAGGGTGACATAAGGGGGCTTTAGAAAATTAAAAGCTGGGCCCTACAAGATAACAGATTTTTTAACGTTAGGGTTAAAGAGTGGGACGGAGTTTAGGAAGTTAAGGGGATTTAAAGGTGGGAGTTTTTTAAAACTTGTAACTAAAAGGTGGTAGAGGACAAAAAATCCTACATGTAAAAAAAATTTAGTTTCTAGCAAATCCTATWGTTTACATTAATATGGCACCTTTTTTGAAATYTAATAACTTTGCTATTATATGTTAAGATGGAATATTTATCATACTAATATAACATTGATCAAAGAACCCCATCTAATAAGTCAAAAGCATAGAGTTACCTAATTATCAAATCGCCCCGTCTAATACGCTATAGGAAATTTAAGAAAGGAAATGGCTGGAGGTATTATATTAGAGATGAGTGTGGTGGCCGTGGTTTTGTATTAGTGGTGTTTGCTGATTCGTGTGGGATTTGCACTACTACAAAAGTCGACCTATGTGGGGGAGTTTATGAAGGTTTGCATGATGATTTAGAGGTTTATGTTCGAATATTGGTGGAGGCGAATGATGTTACATTGGTCCTCTCAAAAGAAGGCCATGGTAAAGAATAAATTTTATCCAATTATATCGCCTAGTACGCAAGGTTATAAATAACAAAGTTAATCGTATTTTTTATGTATGTATTTTGTACATATACACGTAAATGTATGTATGTATTTTTTCAAATACATATTTTCCAATATACATGAAATAATTAATGTAACATGTATTTAGGTATATACGCGTATTCGTATTCCTTTTTAAGTATAAACACTAATATATTTCTTTTTTAAATTTTGGATAGTTATTTACTTTTATACCCTTGACTAATTAAATTGTGAATTACAGTTATACCCAAACTTAATCAACATCAACAACATCATACTATGTCTACTACTTTTCGAATACCTCTATTATGATTGAAGCTATGAAGGACAACAATGGAAGTCACCAAAGATGGTCTATGGAGGGTTGTTTTCAACCAAAATAAATAAATTGTTACACTGTCATGCAAAGAACAAAATGAATATACAAAAATCTTTCATGCGCAATTATCTTATTAAGCCCTAAAATCTAGAGTCTCGTGTATCTCTATATTTTTTTTCAAATATAACCCTTATGACAAAAAACAATTTCTCAAACGAATCTTTTGCTTTTATTAACAAAAAAAATCCTTAGTTGAATTGCAATGGGTATTTTTAGGATTTATCGAATAGATTATAATATTTTTTGGAGGGTTTAATTTCAATCTTCATGGATAAGTGTAGTTGCAGAGATTAGGTTTTTTCGAGGATGGGTAAGTTGAAGACGACCATACTTTAATTTTGGGAAATATGTGGACTGAATTTTGGACTTGTCCATAGTTGGTTCTGGTCGTAATTTCTTTAATTAACATGGTTGTATGCACTGTTGTTTATTGTTCATAGATATGTCTAGATTCATTTTCACAAAAATTAAACCGGATTAAAACGTAATTTAAAGGCTTAAATTAAGGTCATTTATTTCCTTAATGAGATATTTTAAAGGAAGTAAGGAGAATACATAAAGCTTTTAAAATCAATCAGAATTAAGGAAACCAATAAAAAGTTTGATAAAGTTGACGTGTGATTAATTGTGGTTGTTAGCAGCAATAAAGCAGTTATTTTCTTTCAATTTTTGGATATTAAAATCAATGACTTATTTTATGATGTCGTTGACATATCCAAGCTGTTACTTTTAGTTCTATAATAAAGCATTATATAAAAACATTCATTGATTGTGGTTAGCAACAATAAAGCAATTGTATTGCCTTCTTTCTATTTTTATAATAAAGCAAAATATGTCATTTTTTTCAGTTGAATTGCATTGGATATTCTCAGATTTTATAGAATAAATTATAATTTTTTTGAAAGGTTTTATTTTTTATCTTCATCGATATGTGTAGTTGCAGAGATTATGGTTTAATTTTGAACATCATTTATTTTTTTCAAAATTCGATTCCCTAAGAGTGTGTCAAGGAAAATTGTTTGTCAATGATAATTAGATTGGATAATAATAACACTTATGATTAATTTATTAAAGTCCATTAAGTTACTGAAAACTATGATCCATTAATTAATGATACTTATGGTCCTTAGTTGACTTCTAATATTGTATTTTCCAAAATGTGACTAGTGGAAAGATGATCATACGTAACTCTTTATTTGTAGCTGCTTTGTGATATGCTCAACTCTTGTGGAAAAAGTCACAACTAAAGGATTTTGGGATCTGTTTCGGAAATGTTCCTATTTTATTATGTGATTACACGAGTGCAATCAATATTTCGAAAAATCCTATCCAGCATTTTAAAACCAAGCATATTGAGATAAGGCTTTTTATCTAATTAACCAAGCCTTTTTTCTTACTCTTCTCTTTTCATTTGCTAGAGCCAAGTATTCTTCTAGTTTCTTATCTTCCTTTGAATTATCATCCCTTTGTTTGACATCTTCCCCATATACACTTTTTTTTAGGTTGAAACTTGTTCAGTCTTACTGCTCAATTGGWTCACTTTCGATTTACGCAGTCTACTCAAGATTAACACTATAGAAGGTAGCCGAGGAAGAGTGACTGATCCCATCCTAGATCCTCTTTTAACCTGAGGCTTTTGGTGCCTAGGTACCCGACTTGGTTTGTTAGGGATGACTTCAGTCCTCACTAACTCATAATGTAGCATATCACCACTTGAAGGACACATAGAGAAGCGCAACGTTTTTAGCCCCTCTACTGCTTTAGTTTATAGAGGAAACTTTTGGAATGCCTCCATATATGTATGAGCCTTTTGCCCACCATTTCCATCACGAGAATCTTCATTAACATCACCAGAATACTCATCATCATCTCCAGCTTTCTTTCCACAAGGTTAATAGTGAGCAAGGTCCAACGCTTGATACTCTTGCTTTGAGATCATCAACCCATATGCGCTCCTCTTTTTATTGTTGAAGCCCTTAAAAGCCTTGCACTGATTGTTTGAATGTGCAACACTAAAATTCCATCGGCATACATTGAGATTGTCATAATCTTGTTCCTGGAATTTTGTAGCAACCAACACTCCTTCCTTCACAAAGCGATCGTACAATTTTATGGCAATAGGAACATTAGAGAGCTCTTGCATGTCAATATGGGGGATAGCATTAGTATCAATACAAACCATGTTGCAATCCATCTCATATTGTTCTAATTTTGATAAAAATTAAGAATCAATATCACAAGCATTAACACTCTTCTCAGGGAAATTAATATTTCCTTTATCAATTTCATCCAGAATTTTATTTTTGAAAACCACACAATCATTAGTCTTATGTGTGAAGGCATCATGCCAATTATAATATATCTTTCCTTTTATTTCATTGGGATCTCTATCCTTATGTCGACCAAACAGTTTAATCTTCTTAAACTTTAAAAGCCAATCAAAGATTCCATCACACTTTTTGATATCAATGTGTATTCTCTTTTCTGATCAGTTTTAAAATCGTTCCTTTAAGAAGTCTTTTTGTTAACTAATTGAGGTCATTTGAATGACGGGACTTGGATAAATTCAGCCATGGCCACATCCAAATCATCATCCTGACTTGCACTCTCCTCTGTACTGTTGACATAGTTAGCATAATATTTATTTATGTTTACTTTTAGATTCTTTGGCCAATAATATTTCATATGCTTCTACGGAACTAGATAAAGCCACAAAATTAGGGAAATATTGACCCTCAAATTTCTTCCTAAAAGGAAAAGACAACCCTTTCTGGACTATTGAAACAAATTCATATTCGCTAAGTTCAGATGACATCCGATCTTTGCCCTTTTAAACCTAGTAATGTAATCCTATACAGATTCCCCCTTATCTTGAACTATCTTGGCAACATCTCCAATAGAGAACCCAGCTTCCGCCAAAGTAAAATGAGGAAGGAATTGTCTTGCAAATCATGTCATGTTTATATAGAGTTTGCAAGAAGATGGGTGAACCAAGAGCATCCAATTCAAGTAAGAGAAATGGAGAATAATCTCAATTTGAGATAGTCATTATCTTCTGCTTCTCTACACTGACAGATAAACCTGACCAATTGCTCTTCAGTAGACACCAACCCATCGCCAGAGAACAAAGGAGGAAATTTAGGAACTTTGAACTCTCTCGGGAAAGGATACATCCTATCCACCCATTCAGTATATGGATTATAATTCCATCTCCATGGATAACCAGCATTGTGTCCTAAAGATCTCTTGATAATTTCTTCCACTTGCCTAAGGAAAGGTTCATTAGGAGCTTGTCCCATCGGCGCCTGAAAGCTCTAGCCTTAACCAGTCAGATGCTGATTATTAGGGTAATAGGTTCGATGAGGCATTTCTCCATATGGAATCTGGTTATACCTGACTCCAGGTTGGAAACCACCTGTGTTACTGGAGTTTTGTGTTCCCATCGCATGAGGTCCACCATAAGGAAAACCTTATCCATGAGATCCTTGCCCCTAACAGTTTCTTTGAGGAGGATACATTTGGATGGAAAAGGCTTGATGATGATAACCCTTACTCCCTTTTTTGGGGAATATATGTGGGTTGTGGGTCTTGAGTAGCAGGGTATGGATTCAAAGGTATATGTCCATTAGTGGTAGCTTGAAAACCTTCATTAATGTAAAATACTCCTTCATTACCATAACCGTTAACTCCTTCCCCATACGTTGGTCGTGTGGGTGGAACGGTTCCCATTGAGTTAGGAGGCAAAGGAACAGAAGAAGGTCAAGGATCATGATGGTGACAGTCTGACTCGTAACCTGACCTTGGGCCTACCTCTCTTCCCTAATTCTTGTTCCCTTTATTGGCATCTTGGAGAGGGATACTCCTCGGTACTGTCTGAAAGGCCAGAGGGACATTAGATCACATCAAGTTGTTTATGTTGAGTTCCTACCTTGAGTTTTGAATGACTACAAACCACATTGAACTATCTATTGCATGAGAGTTTCTGTTTGCAAGTATAGGAACAAAAGAGTCAAGTTAAATGGATGATAAAGACGAAGCTCGTGAAGCCAAGTCTTAACATTTGCATGAAGACGAAGTTCAGACGAGTCATAGTCTTAGGTCTTAAATGCAATGTAAGTGATATTTGGATTGAACAAATACATTATAAAGGTTGAGTTAGAGAGATGAGCTAGTTGTATGTGATACGGAACTTTGATTGCATATCATATACAACTACAAGTAAACTAAGTTGGTTGGAACGGTCTGCGAACAGTTCACACAACAAGAAAATTAGATTCGGCCGACCGAGCTTACCGACCGAATTTCGATCGGTAAACACTATTATCAATCGAAATTCGGTTGGTGAGCTTGGTCGGATTATGGATTGTCGGTAAAAAAAATTTACCGACCGTTTTTTCACCAAAGGGAAGTGGAGGTAAATTACTTTTACCGACCGAAATTCGGTCGATAATACCGACCAATATATATTTCGGTCGGTAAAAGTAATTTCCCTCTAAAAAAATTAGAGGGAAAGTCCTTTTACCGAACGCATTTCGGTCGGTAAAAGTAAAAACTCTAAAGTCAATTCACATTACCGACCGATTAATCGGTCGGTAAACCAAAAAATCAATTACATATTATTTATTTACCGACCGAATGTCGGTCGGTAAACATGAAACATGAAATAAAAAAATGCAGAAACCAGCACTTGCAAGCTGGTTTCTGATAACCTAACAAAACCCTGAAAAGAGATACAGAAAGGTAGATACAGCTCATATACATTTACAGCTTTTATTCAATAACATTTTACATCTTGAATGAAATTACAACTCAAACTAATCGAAGCCTTAGCAACCTTAGAAGTAAAAAAATATACAAAAATCTGACCCCTCGACATCAAAGCCTTAGCAACCTTAATCACACTACAAGTACCATTGTTTTTATCAGGGAAATTCACCTGCTTGTCTACTCTTTAGTATCACTGGTGCCACGTATCACTGGTCCATACTGCACCAAAACACACATCGAATATTTTTCCCTCCTTTTGTAAGCAACCCTCTTTTTTTAAAAAAAAATGTTACGTTTTATTGACAACTCATTATTTGAGAGAGGTAAAATATTTAGTGTTGTCAATAAAACGTAACGAGGAAGTAGCATTCATAATTGGCTTATGGTACTTACTGTATACACAGGCTGCTAACCATTCATTAACCACTCTCACCCCCAAGTGCTTGTCCATCCCACATCGATCGTCCACTTGTGTCAATAATATTAGACTCGCTATTGTATGGTTGAACGTGCTGGGTCAGCAGTGCAATAACAAAGCTCTGCATAAGATCAACAACAAAACTTGTCAGTTTCTGTTTTATCAATCCATCTATGGAAACTTGCTTCGTAGTTCTAATGTTATTGCTGACCTAATGTGAGTGTTATTAACAAATATTCTTGTGCATTATGGTAGATCAATGTACTAATTCTGAATCTGCTAACTTTTAAAAAAAAGACAGATCAAGGAGTTCCTGAGAGATTACTATGATGGTGAGCCAATCCGTCCTGGCTGAAGCTTCCGCCTTTCTGTTGCATTTGGTTCTTGGAGGTTCACTGTCAACACCGAAACAACAACTTTCAAAGTTAGAACATGCCTTAAAATTTTTTCAAAGTATACTATAATTGAATCAAGATAACCAATTTATATGTCTTGCCTTCTAATGGCGCACCAACTTAGAAACACTATGTAAAGTCCCATGAGCCCAGAAGTTAGAATTCTAGCACTAATCTGTAGAATTATGGAGACGAGCAATAACATCAGATACTTATCAGGGTTGCATTGCTTCATTAACAAACGTACGAAATGAAAATCGTATGTGCTGAACTTACTCTAGGTTGCAGAGAGACGCTCGTCATCGACTGCAGAAGTACGAGAGTCCAAGTAATGAAAAAAATGTTTTGAAGGCATGCTGGTTCTGGCGCATACCATATGTACATCATGATTATCGCCCCTATACTCACAATATATGTAGTTGTGGTTGTTAGCGTCACATGAACACGGCTGCAAAAAGCAAAGCTTATATTAGCATGAGGAATTGTCACATGAACTCGGGTGTTTCTACACCGTTGTTCCAAAATGCACTGTTAAGACTCAAGTGTTGTACACTATGTGACTCAAGAATTCTAAGACGGTTACTTGAAATAAAATGAAGAATCCGAGGAAGAAGTATCAGGCTCGGTGACCACGTAAGTGGGTGCATAAGCATATGAGTACATAATTTCATTAGTTGATATAGTCAGCTATAAATCATAAGGTCGTTTAAATGAGCCATTCTCACCACCCTTGAGAAACAGCAGTTCATCCCTAATGTTCTTCTGAAGTGTCTATAAAAGCTTTCTATCCAATGCTAAACAAATTTTTTTTTCGGTAAGCCTTAGAGCATCAGTAGTAATGAGGAATTGTTCCTCAAAAATAAAATTTAAGGCTTCCTCAAGGCCCCTAACAAAGAGGAATTGTTTCCTCAATGTTGCTCCCTCGTTATGTTGCTCGCTGGAAGAGGAAACTAAAGTAAGCACAGTGGTATGTGGGCCCCACACATTGTGCTGTCGAAATAAATTTTTTTTGCTTCCCACAACCCCAAAACAACGAGTTTTAGGTAATGGGTGAACTGTCCCCAGCCCAAAACGCGTCGTTTTGAGGTTGTGGGAAGCAAAAAAAAAACTGCAATTAGCAGCCTGTCATGCCAGCGCTCCAGCCAATCGCCCAGTGACACGCGGCATGGCAATTCAATTCAACCAATCAGATTTCAGCTCTATTACTCAACTGTTATAACTTTAAAAATACGATTTCGGCATTAAAAAAAACTAAAATTACCAACGGTCATATTTTTTCCTCCTTTATAAATAGACACCCATTTTGCTATATTTTGATACACTTTCAAAATTCACAAAATTAATTATCTTGTTATTTTCCTCCAATTTTGGTTCAAGCTAACCCTCCAATTTCAAGGTAATTCTCATCAACAATTTTTTTTTTAATATTTCTGAAAATATTAAAATTTGATAATAGTAATGTTTTTGTTGTTATAATAATATTGTTGTTCATTTTGGAATTATTTTTTTGAATTAATTGCTTCTTGTTAGTTCCTTGAATATTAATTAGTGAGTTGTTTTATTTTCCGTTGATGTTGTATTTTTCTGAAATATATTCGCAAATAATTGAAATGTAAAATAAATTGATGAAGGTAGTTGTTGTACTTGTTATTGTATGTAGTTCTATATTTTTTAGTATATATTGTTTACTTGAATTTTATGTCAAATTGACTATTGTTTAATATGTTGCACAAACGAAGTAGTTCTATATTTTTTGGTATATATTGTTTACTTGAATTTTATGTTGATTATTGTTTAATATGTTCCAGAAATGGACCGTAACCACCCCAACTTCACCATGAATTTGAACGAATTCAACGAAGCGCTTTTTACCTACCCTCAATTTCTCAATGCCTTGCAACAAAGAGGAATAAGGTTGTCCCCGAATCCTTCACCCTTTTATGACTCCAGAGGAAACTCTCCTAATGTTTATCAAGGGAGTAACTCCCAACACGAGGAGGATCCTGAGGAGGAGCGCGTTCCAGAGACACCACAATACCCTCCGCCAATTCCAGCAGTCCTGGTCCACAATACTCCCTTAAGGGCGACTCYTAATTGGTCCGTAGCAGAGGATACCACACTCATTGCATTGTACATGCAGTTCAGTGAAGATGCTATGGTTGGTACAAACCAAAGAGCAAGTGATCTTTGGAGAAAGGTGTCTAGTGCATGGAATGAAGCGCAACAAGAGAAGCCTCACCTCCTTCCGTCAAGAGAACTAAAGAGTTTGGAATGCCATTGGAAAAGGATGGCTAGTGATCTACTCCAATGGAGCGCTGCGTACGACGAGGCCGGAAGAGCGGATGGAAGCAAACTAGGTGAAGTCGACTGCCTTCAAAGGGCAAGTCGTCTATTCTCCCYGACTTCTAAGCCAAAACCACATAACTTCACTTACCAACATGCTTGGGAAATGGTTAGGAATGACCCCAAGTATAGGGAGAAATTGAGATGGGGAATGTCGAAAGATGAAAGGGTTGCTTGTGCTGTTGATTATGATGGAAGCATTGGTAGTGGGAAGAGATCCAGGACTGAGGGTGRTGTTCAAGGTGAAGKTYTTGCAGCTAGCTACTCGTCGGGAGGAATACCTCGCCCTGAGGGTGTTAAAAAGGCAAAGGCTAGGCGCAACAAGGGCAAAGCAACTGCAGATGAGGATGGGTTAATTGGTGAGCAGATGAAGTTAAACATTGAGGTACGCAAATCTGAATTTAGTCTGAAAGAGAAGAAGTACGAACTTCAACTTCAAAAGGAGGCGAGAAAGCAACAACAATTTGAAATGGAGCAGAAGAAGATGAAAGTACAGTTGCTGCAAACTCTGATGTCAAAGGGAAGCCCTCTTACACCAGCTGAAGAGGCATACAAGGATCAACTATGGGCAGAGGTGTACGGGCAACAGAGCCGTTAAAATGTTTCATATTGTGGTTTAGGATGTGTGAACTTAATTGCTTTATGTTTGTTATGCTTTATGTTTGTTATGCTTTATGTTTGTTATGTTTGTTATGTAATGCACTTTAATATTTAACTCACGTACACTTTATGTTTGAAATAAATGAATGCTTTGTTTATGTCTAATATTTGCACCATCAATTTTCTGATAAAGCACCATGAATTATTTTCAACAAGTTCAAAAAACATAATGTTCTGACAAGATACAAGATTTAGAACAACACCCATCAATTTTCTGATAAAGCACCATGAATTATTTTCAACAAGTCCAAAAAAACAATAACGTTCTGTCAAAGCTGTAATTATTATCAACAAGCCACATCAATGTTCTGAATAAGCACCATGAATTATTTTCAAGAAGGAGATGATAACAATATGTTCTGACAAAGTGTAATATTATCACAAGCCACATCAATTTTCTGATAAGCACCATGAATTATTTTCAAGAAGGGGATGATAACAATAATGTTCTAACAAAGCTGTAATATATCAGCAAGCCACATGAATGTCTGATGAAGCAGCCATGAATTATTTTCAAGAAGGAGATGATAACAAGAATGTTCTGACAAAAGCTGTAAATTATCAACAAGCCAATCAATTTTCTGATAAAGCACCATGAATGATAAGATAAAGCACCATCATTGATCTGACAAAGCTACATAATATGAAAACAAGCAATATGTTGATAGAATTTCTTAGTCTCATTCGCCTACAATTCCTACTAAATAGGCAAACATCTTTACCAAGCATATCAACACTAGTACACAAACATTAAATTTTCTTACGAAAACCCAAAGCATGCATTCATTTCCAATTAGCTCTTCATCAAGTTCTAGTTCCTCATCTAGTTTAGATTTAAACAATGAATTGAAGAACTCGTAACACAATATTTATTCAACCAAACACAACTCAAATAGAAGCGGCTCAAGAGAAAGGTTGAAAGAAATAGAGAGCAAGGTCATTCCAACTGTTCAACGATTACTTTGCTGAGAACTGTGTTATTATGAAAACCAGTTTCGACGCAGATTTCGAATGCAAAGGCCTTTGTTTTGTCGAATATGGACATGGTCATTCCCAACTGTTCAACGATACTTTGCTGAGAACTGTGTTTATTATGAAAACCAGTTTCGACGCAGATTTCGAATGCAAAGGCCTTTGTTTGCCGAATTATGGACAAGGTATTCCCAATGTTCAACGATTACTTTGCTGAGAACTGTGTTTATTATGAAAACCAGTTTCGACGCAGATTTCGAAGCAAAGGCCTTTGTTTTGTCGAATTATGGACAAGGTGGTCGAAGGAGATGAATGGTTTCAACAACGTCGGGATGCTTCTGGAAGGCTGGGTTTGTCACCGTTGCAGAAGTGCACCGCTGCAATGAGGATGTTGGCGTATGGTGTGGCCGCAGATGCGGTAGATGAGTYCTTACGGATGGGTGAAAGGACCGCAAGGTTGGCACTAAGTCACTTTTGTCAAGGGGTCATATCAAACTTCGAAAATGAGTACTTAAGGAGGCCTACTGTTGTAGATTTACAGCGGATCACTTACCAGAACGAACGTCGGGGTTTCCCAGGCAAGATCGGGAGCATAGATTGCATGCACTGGGAATGGAAGAACTGTCDTGCGGCCTGGAAAGCAAAATATGCAGGCCGGTCTCATACTGCAACGCTCATTCTAAAAGCGGTTGCCGATCAAGATTTGTGGATTTGGCATGCTTTCTTTGGAATGCCTGGCTCCTGCAACGATCTKAATGTCCTTTACAGATCTACTGTGTTCGATGAGGTGTTGCAAGGGGTTGCACCGCCCACAACTTTTACTGTTAATAACCGCACTTACGACTACGGCTACTATTTAGCAGACGAAATCTATCTGAAATGGCCTACATTTATTCAAGGTATAACGCATCCTCAGGTAATGAAGGACAAATTGTTTGCAGATAAACAAGCAGCTGCTCGTAAAGACGTCGAACHGGCATTTGGAGTTTTACAAGCTCGGTTTGCAATTATACGACAACCGTCGCTTGRATACGACGAAGACATGTTGTCCGACGTAATGAAAGCTTGTATAATTCTCCACAACATGATTGTGGAGGACAAACGACACAACTACACAGGAGCGGATGTTTTARGTCGGTACTATGAGGAAGATCGCRCGCAAGGTTCTGGAGCTAGCGCTGGTGGCTCGTTAAACAACGATGAGCCTTTTGAATTCAATGTCGGACGACCGGCCAACAAGGACTTCGAGGCGTACCTCAATCGCAGACTTGAAGTTCGTGATAGAGAAAAACTTTTAGCACTAAAACGAGATTTGATTGAACACATTTGGGAACACTTCCGACACCACGCTGAGTGATGAGATGTATGAAGCTTGTTTCGCTTGACCTATGTTTTTTTCAATTAAATTCGTATTTGTACGCTTAAGAAATCTGTGCTTTCAATAATGCGATGTTGGTGTTTGGTCTTCTTGTATTTTTGTTGTTTTTAATAAAAATCTGTGCTTTCAATAATGCGATGATTTAAACTTAATTTAGTGTAACGTATTAAAATTATACACTACCTCAATTCTTATTATTTTCCAGAACTTTTATTAATTTTTTTTTTAATTATATTCATTATTCAAAAACCAAGTAATTTAATAAAATTTATAATTACGATTAGTAATTTACTGATTTATTTAATTACTACGTTACGTTATATAATCAATTAATTACAAAATATTGTTAATTACAATATGTTATATTTATATAAATTGAAGTGGGAAAAAGATTAAAGATGATGTGTAAATATGGTGGGGTATAGGAAAAAGTAGGAGAGAGAGTATTGAGTAAATTTTTTTTGCTCATTGTTATGGAGGAAAAAACTTTAGATGAGGAAAAATTGGATGGGAAGAGAGAGAAAGTAGGAGAGAGAGTAGTGAGGAGAGGAAAATTTCCTGATTGTAACTAGTGCTCTTACAATATTACAAGTTAACATATAAAGACATTATGCAATAAGCAACGTAATAGAAATTAAGATACTTGAATATGAAAAAAAGTTTACCATCTTTCAGCATACTTCTCTGTCAGGCACCAATTGTTCAACCAGAATATGAAACTAATCACGCTTACGAGCTGAATTAGGAGAGATATCCTGTTAAAAAAATAAAAAAAAATTCAAAGGCAGATGTTAACAATAGCCATAAAAGCACCACACTGACTATTTCTAAAAGTTCAAGAAGTATACCCAGCGCCAAATTGTGCAATCTCCCCTGGCCTTCGAAATGAAATGAAGGCTGTTCAGATTTTAGATCGAAAAAATGCATAGAAATAAAATATAGGAGTTTTATAAGTTTCTGGATAACACTATCCATACATCTCCACAATTGAGGTAGGAAGGAGAAACGGTATAATGATGAACACGAAAAACATGCTAGCCTTTGCAGACCACCATGCCGAATGCCATGTATCTCTTCGATCTTGCACTTTTGAGGTGCCAAAGGTGGTAAGGAACATTACAAAGAAGAAGATCTAATTTGTTGTCAAGGATAACTAGAATAAATCTTATAGATAGCATCTTAGTACACAAATTAACATAGAGGCATCATATTTTGTTTCCAAGTAGATAAAACAGTTTAAAAAAACGCTTTGAATTCAATGTATCAATCTAGTGATTAGGATACAAAACAGCCCATGCTCACGCACAATACTCCCTCCGTGCCTAAGCACTTTGGACCACCTTTGCATCCTTTCCATCCTGCATCAAAATCAAGATACAAATGAGCATAAACTTTGGCGTTGTAGAGTTCTTGAAATTAAGTTGTTATACTTCAATCTGATAAGCTATTGAGTAAAAACCAGTAAGTTCCAAGTGATAGTAAATCCTTAGTCATATGTATGTGTCAATCACGATATGTTGATCATAGTTTATGGCATATATACATATGTAAGGGGGCAATTAGGCAACAGTTTTATCTTCTTAAAGATGAATCTGAACTTTAAATAATGGAACAATGAAGTGTGTAATAAGAAGAATAACTCACTTGCCATCTCTTTCATTGCACCTTTGCCATAATCTCGAACCACCCATGCTAAAACATTAGTGATGAGGAAAATGATATCGTAGACATATCTGGCCATCCATGGATTACAACCATTACGGAATTGGGCGAAACACGAACCGTCCCCAATTCCAGGATACTTCTCCTTTGTGGTGGTGGCCGCAGTGGCAGTGCTAGTGCTCGTGCTCGTACCACTCTCCATATCCATTGCAAAAACCTTGCTTACATGGGATATTCCATGGAGTTTAGATATAAGCTGTGTTTGATGAACTCCACCACAACTCGTCTTCTCTTGATCTACAATTTAGAAAGAACATAAAACATAAATATATGTTGCATATTTTGGAATCCCACAAACTTACTAGTAACCTCGAACTCAAAATTCTTGACAAAATACATAAATTTTATGCATCGTACAAGCTATATAAGATGAAAAATGAGATGGGTTGTATCATCTGAATTTTGAAGTCCTGAAATTTTGATGTAATGCATATATATATATATATATATATATATATATATATATATATATATATATATATATATAGGGTTAAGATCCAATGAGAAATACCCTTAAAATGAGAAGTGTGAGAAGCAATCTTGGCCCTTGATTTTTAAGATGGACGGCTAGGATGTGCATAAGTTTTATAGTGAATGTGCACGAATTTCCATGAATGTGCATTTTTTTTTGAATATGCACATTTATGTATAAAAATATGCACATTCATGTATAAAATTATGCACATTCTTTTTTGGTGAATAATCTTGACCCTTCATTCAAAATCCAACCATCAAGATTGCTTCTCACGCTTCTCATTTTAGGGTTCTTCTCATTGATCCGAAATCTATTAGATTATATTATATAATATATATATATATATATATATATATATATATATATATATATATATATATATATATATATATATATATGCAAAGTTTGATATGTAACAGAATTACACAATTAGTTTTCCAGATTACGAAGCCTTCTTTTTACAACGCAAATTGAAGTTGCTTTCTTTAAAAGGCACTTCCAATAATTTCCCAAATATGGCTGATATTTTTCCTAAGGAACAACAATTACTAATGCTTATTCTTCCAAGAATTGTTAACCTTCAATCATCACTCATTAATGTAAACTAACTAATTCCTAATAATCATGCTAACAAACATAATCATGTAGTTTTAGATCGTGGTTTTATTGAACCCAATTTCAGAAAAAGACAAAAAATAAAAATAAGAACATCAACAAAAAACTAAGAGTAGATTCAAAATACCTGTTATTCAAGAGATTCTTAATAGCAACCTGAGTATAATAGCAACCCCGTGATAAACAATACCATAACCACCTTCACCAATGACATTCTCATCAGCCAAGCAATTAGTCGCCATTTCCAAAACAAAATTTCCAATAAGAATAGTCATAAAATCAGATCCAAAAATCTACATGAAAACGAAAAAAATTCCGAAAAAAAAAACAAAAACGAATTCAGGCTCAAATTATAAATTAACTCAATGAATTAAAACTGAAAATTGAACTAAATTTGAAGGAGAATTGAAATACCTCAAGGAGTGTGAATACAACTCCTAACACTCCCAAAATCAACCCAAAGTTAAACCCAGCAGAGCCACGAACCCTAAACCCCTAAATTCGTGAAATTCGTGAATCCTAAACTTCCAAAATTCGCAATTGAACCCAAATTTTTTGGGTGAAAAAACGAAAAAAAACGAGAGATTTGTAATTTTTGAGAGTAGTGATTGAGTTTCTGTGAATTGGGAGTGTGAGTGTGAGTACGAGTGGAGTGAATAAGGTTAGGAGAGAAGATGGAGGAGGGGGTCGATTGAGGTCGAAAAAAGGAAAGGAGGAGGAGGAGGTCGACTGAGGAGAGAGAAATTGAGGAGTGAGGGGTCGTTGGAGGTTAACGGAGGGAGTGACTGAGTGAGTGAATGAAGGGTTTGAGTGTTAGGGTATGAGGAGAAAGAAAGAGAGAGAGGAGTCTGATTTGAGGAGAGAGAAAGAGTGAGAGGGTGTTTCGGATTTCATCAAAAAAATAAAAGGGGTGAGAGAATAATAAGGAAACAAAAGGGGAAGCAAGAGGAGTTTAATTTGGAAAATAAAAAAAAACATTACCGACCGAATAATCGGTCGGTGACTCTGGCTATCTGCCATTCACGAGAAGCACCCAATGGCTCGAATTTCTACAAATCCAAATGAGGTTCGTTCTGTTCCTATTTTGTTCGACCCTCCTGATCATTCGTCTATGACTGTGGTTGATGGTATTGCTTTTGAAATTGATTCTGGAATTGCTTCTGGAATTGCTCGTATTCACTTGGATGATATTCAATCGGAAGTGGATTATTGGTCCTCTTCGATTGTTGTTTCGATTTTGGGAGCCAATCCCCCTTTGACTGTGTTTGAGGGGTTTATTAGGCGTATTTGGCATAAGTATGCTATTGATAAGATTGCAGGGGTTAACAAAGGGGTTTTTCTTATTCGTTTCAAGTCTATGGCAGTTTGTGATTCTGTTATGGCGACGGAGCGACCCTTTTTTTATCATAAGCCTGTAATTATGCGATATTGGTCTTCGAATGCTAGTTTTGACAAAGCTGATGTGTGTAGTGTTCTCATATGGGTTAATATTCATCTTCATTTTAAATATTGGGGTTCTAGTGTGCTTGAGAGAATTGTTAAACCTTTGGGTACCTTGTTAAAACTGGACCAAGCTACTCTTAATAGGGATAGATTAAAGTATGCCCGGTGTTTGGTTGAGATGAAGGTGGGTTCTAAGGCCTTGGATTGTTTACATTTTAATGATGAAAATAATACTCTTTGTGAAGTGGCTGTGAAGTACCATTGGAAGCCTATTCTTTGTCCTTCTTGCCATAGGCTTGGTCATAAGGAGGAGGATTGCAAGAAGGGGAAACCTCGTGCTAGACAACAATGGAAGCCTAAATCTAATACTGATACTGCTCAAACCAATGGGATCCTACTGCTCAAGATATTGTTGCTACTGGCTCTGCTGTTAATGAGGAGGATGTTGTTGTTGTGCCGATTCCTGTTGGTGACAAACCTGTTGATCCTCCTCTTGTGGAGGATTCTACTCATTTTCAGGTTCTTACTAAACCTGCTAGACCTGGGGTTATGCATACTGTTGTCACAATGTTGCAAAATGGTTTTGATGTTCTTGTGCAGGATACCAATGCTAATATTAATGCCCAAGGTGATGCTGGGGAGTGGGTTGGTGGTATTGACCCCCTTATTCCTAATGGATAATTTGTTTTGTTGGAATGTAAGAGGTGCTAATAGGCCTGATAAACAGTTGGCTATCAAATCTTTTCTTAGTAGTCAATCTTATGGTCTTGTAACCCTCTTAGAGACAAAGGTGAAGCCCTATAAGTTGGGTTCACTCTATTCTACTCTTTTTCAAGGATGGTGTTTCTCCTCTAATGTTTCTCATGATAAAACTGGGAGAATTGTTTTGGCTTGGAATCCTTAGACTTTTGATATTGGGATTCAATTTGTTTCTGATCAATTGCTTCATCTGGTGGTGGCTCCTAAGAGTGGTTGTCCTTCTTTCTTTTATTCTATTGTCTATGCTCATAATGATATGGGTTTAAGGAATCAATTTGGCATGACCTTAGCTTGTGTGCGGGAAAGCTTAAAGGTCCTTGGCTTTTGATGGGGCACTGAAATTGTGTCATGAATATTGATGAACGAATTGGTTCTGTTGTGCGAACATGGGAGATTGAGGCCATTCGGAGATGTATGTTTTAGTGTCAATTACAGGATGTGAAGTCTTGTAGTAACTTCTTTACTTAGAGCAATAGGCAAGAGGGGGCAAATAGAGTTTTTTCGCGAATTGATCGTGTCATGGCTAATGACTTGTGGTTAGATTCATATCCTACTGCTACTGCTATTTTTTTTTTAACGAGGGCATCTCTGATCATACCCCATTGCTTCTACGGACGGGTGGAAATGTGGGAGGTAAAAACCCTTTCAAATACTTCAAAATGTGGAAAAGTCATCCTAATTTCAAAAACATGATAAAAAAATGGTGGGATTCTGCTTCTCAGGGTTCTCGGATGTTTCAAGTTGCTGGCAAGCTTAAATGTGTGAAAAATGGCCTAAAGCAATTGAATAAGGAGGGGTATTATGATTTGCAGATTAAGGTGAATGTTGCATGGTCCACTTTGAATAAGCTTCAGCAACGCATTCATGATGAGCCTTGGAATACTATTCTTTTTGCTGATGAGCGAATTGCTGCTACAGAGTATAAATCTGCTCTGGCGAATCATCTCTCCTTCCTGAAACAAAAAGCCAAAGCCACATGGGTTAAGGATGGTAATTCGAATTCCGCTTGCTTTTTTAGGGCGATCAAGCAGAGGAGGTTGCAGAATAATGTACATGCCATCCTTGATACTGTTGGTGTTCTTCACACTACTCCTAAGGTTATTGGTGGAGCCTTTCTTGATTACTACAAGTCTCTTTTGGGTTCTCAGATGCAAGAGAGGCTTGTTGTAAATTCTGATATTGTGGGTTGTGGTCCTCTTCTTTTTGTTGATCATGTTAACTTTCTTTCTCAGCCTTTTACTGCAGATGAAGTTAAACAGGCTATGTTCTCAATTTGTGGTGATAAAGCCCCTGGTCCTGGTGGTTTCACTGCTCACTTCTTCAAAGATAACTGGGATGTTGTTGGTGATCTTGTTACTCAAGCTGTGTTGGAGTGTTTGGATTCTGGTAGATTGCTCAAATCTATCAATGCTACCTTTGTCTCTTTGATTCCTAAGGTGCCTTGTCCAAAGGATGTTTCAGAGTTCACACCTATATTTTGTTGCAACACCATTTATAAATGCTTCTCTAAGGCTCTTCGTAGTAGATTGAGGCATGTGTTACCTGACATTATTGCTGCAAATCAAGGTGCCTTTTTTCATGGTCGTTTCATCATCCATAATATTATGATTTGCCAGGACATTGTTCGTCATTATGGGAGAGTAAATGTGTCTCCTAGCTGTTTAATGAAAATTGACCTCCAAAGCCTATGATACGGTTGATTGGTCTTTTTTGGAGGATTTTATGAGGCACCTTGGGTTTCCTAAACACTTCTTACACTTAGTGATGCAATGTGTTTGCACTCCTAAGTTCTCTTTGGTTATTAATGGTAGCCCTTTTGGTTTCTTTTCTTCTCGGAGGGGTTTGCGGCAGGGTGATCCCCTTTCCCCTTTGCTTTTAGTATTTGTGATGGAATACCTCTCTAGAACGATTTTCCACATGACTTAGCATACGTCTTTTAAGTTTACTCCTCGTTGTCGGTTAGCGAAACTCACACATATGTGTTTTGCGGATGACTTGATCCTTTGTTGTAAAGGTGATTTGGAGTCGATCAAGGCCCTCCTTTCTGCTTTTTAGGTTTTTTAACAGTCTACTGGCTTGAAAGCCAATATTCAAAAGTCCGAAATGGTTTGTAGGGGTATGAATCAGGATGACATTCAGGAGGCTCTCTATTGTTCTGGTTTTTCTCAAGGCCAACTTCCTTTCAGATATCTGGGTGTTCCGATTTGTTCTAAAAAGATTGCAGCCAAGGATTGGGATATTTTAGTGGATAAGATGATTGCCAAGATCAAAGTGTGGAGTTCTCGCCATTTGTCTTTTATGGGAAGAGTTCAACTGGTGAATTCGGTGTTAATGAGCATTCACATGTATTAAGGTCAGGTTTTTATCCTCCCCTCATCAATTCTGCATGATATTGTGAATATTTGTAGATCTTTTTTTTGGAGTAGTATGGCTCATTCAGGTAAGGCAGGTAATATCAATTGGGATAGCATTTGTCATGCTAAAAAATTTGGTGGCTTGGGGATTAAAAATGTTTTGTTTTGGAATCAAGCTAACTTGGGAAGACATGTTTGGGCTTTGGCTCATAACAAAGATAATTTATGGTGTCGATGGATTCATTCTGTTTATTTGAAAAAGCAGAATTGGTGGGATTATCAACCACCCTTGGATTGCTGTTGGTATTGGCGCAAGTTGTGTGAGGTTAAAAATCTTTTCCTCAAGTGTGGTCTGAAGCAGGATATCATGAATATGTCGAAGTATTCTGTTTCTACGGTCTATCTTAAATTGCAGACTCCAATGACACAGGTTAGTTGGTGCGACTTTGTTTGGCAACGATTGAGTTTGCCTAAGCATTGTTTTTTTGGCTGGCTTGCTGTCCAGGGGAGGCTCAAAACGAGGGATAGGTTGTCCAAGCTTGGTGTTTGTCATTCCTCTTTGTGATTGTTGTGTCAGACGGCTCTTGAGTCGCATGGTCATTTATTTTTTAAGTGTGATGTCAGTCACAAGCTTTGGCAGATGCTGCAGGATTGGCTTTGTATTTGTCTTAAAGGTGATGAGCTTTGGTTGATTTTACATCAATTACGTAAGTTGCGAATCACTAAATTTCAGTTGCAGGTTTGCTTTTCTGTGCTTCAGGCCACCATCTATCACTTGTGGACTGCTCGTAATAAGCTTTATTGGTCTAGCATTATTGTAGATATTGCTCTTCTTTGTAACCTGATTAAGGAAGTTGTTCTTGCTCGAGTTACTAGTGTTATGCCTCGAAAAATTAGGAGGAAGGATTGGGATTGGTTTCATACTTTGTATTAGTTTATTTGAGCTGGTTCGGCTTTGCTAGGTTGACTTTGGTGTTAGGTTGTATTTGTTGTGGTTTTTGAGCTTAATGAATTTAACTTACTTATCAAAAAATAAAAAAATAACCGGTCGGTGTACCGACCGAATTTCACATCGGTCGGTGTACCGACCGATTTTTCGGTTGGTAATAATTTTTTTTTAAAAAAATAATTATTCCTTGCTGATGGAGGGAAAAGTTTGGGTGGGAAAAAATTAATAATTTACCGACCGAAAATTCGGTCGATATATTACATCGATCGGTTTCGGTCGGTGTCGGTCGGTGTTACTGACCGATTTTTTTTTTTGTCATCCTTAGGCGAAATTCTAATAGTGTCAAAACCAATCCTCTCAAGTTGACCTCTCAACATTCGTATTTTTGGAAAGTTTCTTTCCGCGTAAAATGATCTTTGAAACACATGGATGGTTAGGGTTTTGCTCAAGCAAGATATCTTAAGTATGGTAAGTGTGTTATAGTATATTGTACTGATTTTATTTGATCTCAAATAAAATCAGTTGAGAATATTTTCCGTAGACTATTACCATTATCCTAAGGAAAATATCACTACTACAAAAAAAGCCTAAGAGACCGGTTAAAAAAGGTCAAAGAGACCGCAAAACAACCGGTCTCTAGGTGAGAGGGCTCTTAGGTAAAGAGACCGGTTATTTTTTGCGGTTTCTTATATCAATCAAAGAGACCGGTGTTGTACTATAACCGGTCTCTTTGACTAACATGTAAGAGACCTGTTTTTGAGGTATAATCGGTCTCTTTGATGCATCAAAGAGACCTGTTGCATCTTCTGACCGGTCTCTTAGGTAATTTTACTAAATAAAAAAAAATTGAGAGGTGGGGATTATATCCCTTTTCACCCCTCAAGAATCCATAATTCAATTTTCATAAAAAAATTCTTCAAATGAAATAAACAAAACAATTACATATTATTAAAATTCAAGAATACAAACTCCAATKTGTAATGAAAAATATTCAACTGACAAAAAAATACAACAATACATAAACTAGATTATTAAACTCCAAATCRAAGATGTGACTTCAAAAACCGCAATGCATCATCATGAACAAGCTACAACTTGATTATCCTGCATCAAATAGAAAATTTACAAAATCAAATCAATGAATCAAACATTAAAAAAATAAAAATTAAAACCAATCATTAAAACAACAAAATTTAGTTTAAACCATTAAAAAAAATTAATTTGGATCAAGAAGAGTATGGGTTCAATGCAACAATTTGTCATATTAGCAAAAAATACAGGAATTGGTAAAGAGACTTACTTGAGGGAGCAAAAGCCATTCTGAGGCAGCAAAGCATTCGACGAGACAAACAATACGAAGACTTCACATGCTTCAAACAAAATACAAAGTTAAGTTGCCACTTGTCATTGTTACTGCAAGAGCAATTCATACATGCTAAAAGTTTCACTTCACATAGTAATTGTCTAGTGACAGAGTAAGGAAAACAAGGCATAAACCACTCATAGACAAATCAATTACATACAAACCAAAGGCTTACTTAAGATCTCTGGCTCGTACCTAAACCCTAACACTTTTGCACAAGTTATATTAGAAAATCTAAACTGCAAAAGTTCTCTCTCTCAAAGCTTAATCTAGCATTAATCCTATACCACATTAAGGACTAAATTTACTCTCATTCTAGCATTAAGGCTAATTTTTTTAGAGACAAAGGATTGTCATTTGAGCAGATTCTGAGTTTTGTTTGCTGGGAAATTTGATTAAGGATCAAGTTCAGTTGAATCACCATAGTTGGTGGTTGAGTTGAACTTCCATAGGTGGAAGTTGGGGGATCTTTTGTGCATAGGTGGATAATTAGATGCAGTGTTTTCTTTTGTGATTCCGAGTTGATCAATAAAATAGTGAATGAGTGGAGGACGTAGACTTATTAGAAGTCGAACCTCGTTAAATCTTTGTGTTGTTTTTTTCTCGCATTTATTATTCCGCTTCATTAGGACTGGTTCTCAACTGGTCTCAATCAATCCAAAAATTTACAACATTTATTCAATACTTAATTCACCCACCGTCTTGAGTATAACTTGCACATTTAATTGGTATCTGAGCCTAACTTCTTGAAAGGGTAACACCTATAGAAGGAAGAAAAGATGAGTACTTAAGAGATGACAAACGGAAATAGAGGATCGAAGTTTCCCAAGCTCAATGGGACAAATTATCCATGGTGGAAGATTTGCATACAGAACATTATCATTGACACTGACTATGAGTGCTGGATGATAATCGGGAATGGTCCTAAGAAGGTTGTTGCCAACACAGATGGTACAGAAAAGGAGAGTGAATACACATCTACAGATCTAAAGACTCTCGAGAAGAATGCCAAGGCCATGTCTCTTCTTCAACAAGGTATTGRAGATAATGAGGTAAGCCGTATTTTAGCATGTTCTACTGCTAAGGAAGTATGGAAAACCCTAGAGTTAGCCTATGAAGGGACTATTGAAGTCAGGAGATCTAAAGTGGATATGCTTATGTCCAAATATGAAACTTTTGACATATGAACCAAGATGAAAATATAAGGGATATGTTTACTCGTTTTATGTCTATCATTAATGAATTGAAATCTCTTAGAAAAAGCTTCACTAGTGAAGATTTGGTCAAAAAAATCTTGAGAAGTTTGACAGGTAAGTGGCTACCCAAGGTTACTGCAATACAGGAGGCCAAGGATCTATCCACCTTGACCGTACCGTAGAACAACTCATTGGGTCTTTAATGACTCAAAAGAAGAAACTACAACTAAGAGTCGTGGACTAGCCGTGAAAGGAGAAGAATATGAAGAAGATTTGGATGAGATAGGTCTCATGGCAAGGAGATTTGAAAGAAGTCTCGGATCTTAGCTCAAGGGAAAAGCTTAGAAGAACAAGGGCAACACAAAGAAGACCAGTACCAGCTTGGAAGAACAATTGTTGATTATTTTTGTGTCTTGATTTGATTTCACTCATATTGAACTTTAAATTGTTGTTTGTTGAATTTTTCATGAATTGTGGGTAGTTTAATTTTTTGGTTTTGAGGTGAAGGGTTCATTATTTAAAATTTGGGGGTTTTCTTATAGTTGATGTTTAAATTGGGATTTTTGGTTGCTGTTGATTGAGCTTAGAGATTAGCTTAAAGTTAAAGTTGATTTCTTTGCAATTTCATAGTATAATTGATTAGTCTATGAGTGGTTTATGCCTTGTTTTCCTTACCCAATGTTATCAGTGGGACTATAACGAAGAGATTGGGATGTTTGAACTAGGAATATATTAACTTTTTAGTAACTCCTTATGCTTATGGTGATGATTAGAAGAGTGATAAAGTCCATCCGAGATGGGGCGTTGTTGTTATTCTGGTCATTGAAGCTTAAAACCTTCCGAGTTGGGGTTTGGGTAAATTAGAGGAGTAATTCCAATACCTTACATTATCTTAATTCATCAATGATTAGTTGAAGTAATTCCCCAAAAAACCAAGTGAACCCGAATCAAAAACACCCTAAACCTTAGTTTATTGATTTCTCATAGTTTTATTTCGCATTCCTTTTTTTTAGTGGTTTTCAATTGTAGTGTAATTGTTACAAATCAAACTCGAAACCAAAAATACAAGACCCTCAATTAATCGAATACCTCATTGTTTAATCATTACTTGTTGCCCGTGTTCAATAACCCCCATCATACTACAATGGGGGGTTTTATTCGGTTAAGGACCCTAAAAAATCTCATTATCAAATTGGCATCGTTGCTACGGAGCAACATTTAATGAATTTGAGCTATTTCTTTTAGTTAGTCATTGCTTTCATTTATTTGTTCCTCACATTTCTAACACTTTGGCTAGCTACGGTTTTGCAAGCAAGAAGTTTTTTCGGGACATTTTCCGAAATGGCTAGTTTCTCAATTCCACAATTTGACAACGAGCCATGTTGAAGGTGTTTCAATAGAGTGCAAGAATCACTTCTATTGGTCTGTAGGTGTGAGCTCTGGGAGGCTTGCGAAGTGGTTTATGTTGGGTTGAACAACTACACAAGGAACATAGTTGAGGGTGATTACAATGGTAAGTTTTGAGCTATTTGTGTAGGTGATGATTGGGACTACTACAATTGGCTCACCTAAGACATGTATGAGTGGGATATGGGTACCCATTCCAGCCAAGTTTAACCCAAATTTTGCATCTCTCCTCCATTTTCTCCTAATGGTAATTGTGTACATTCAAATTTTCCTTCTAATGGTTGCACACATTACAATTAAGATCTTAACGCTTCCAATGGTGATGATTTCTATGACACTTCCGAACTTGATGAATTTTTAAGTACCTCAATTCGCGGTCTTTTTTTATTTATTGTAGTCCTAAATTAGTTAATGACATTAATATGTTAATTGACAGTTTTTTGAGTTGTATAAGCAGCTCCCTAACGGAGTAAAAGGAAGGAAAGAGCTTTTTGAGGAAAAAAATACGGAAAGAAATGTGAAGTAGTGATAGGAAGTAAAGAAAGGTGCTTTACTTCTTATTGAGCCTCATGGCTCATTTGTTGCAACCATTGTTACAATTGTGCATAGTAGTGATAGTTTAGCTTCTTTTTATTTTGATTTTGATTATAGTCCTTATTTTCTTGTTCTTTCTTTTCCTTCTTGTTGTCTCCCCTTTGCAAACAGGCATAGAGTCGAAATGAATTATGGGCTTGCTTGTTTATTTTTACTTGCCTATTTGGTATTTTGGGAGCTTTGTGCAGTTGCACATGACGAGCTTTTGAGATCTTTGAGATGTTATTTATTAGAAACACCTTCCTTTTACTGTAGATAGGTTTTTTGATGCCCTCCCTACCACCCTTTCATTATTTTTTAAGCATTGAGAATAATGCTTGATTCAAGTTTAGGGGATGTGTGAAAGGACTTTTGTCTTTGTGCATATTTTCCACTCCTTCATTTCAAAACAATAAAAAAATCCCAAAAAAAAAAGATTGAAAAAACTTAAAAAGATTTTCATTTTACTTTAATTTTTGTTTTCTACTCTTCTTTTTGTTTTGGAGTTGGTTTTTCTATCATTGTTGCGGGTTTGATGACAAGATGACCTTTTTATTTTGGTTTAGGTATCATTCTTGAATGCTTGTGTCAAGGCCATTTGGTGATTTGAGATCTTTCCAACCATTCTCCTTTTTATTTCTTTGTTTGCTTAGCTTATGAGTAGATTTAGAATTGAGATGTTTTGTTGGATGTTGATTGTTTTAGGTTAGTTGTTAACCATACGCATTAGTTCCATGATTTGGTGGAATTGACTACCACCTTGAGGTTTATTGTAGTATCATTGGAATTGAGCTATGATATGGAGTGAGTTGATAAGGGGATGATTGAGTTCTTGGATAACCATGTTGATTTTTGTCTATGTTCATAGCTTTTTTTTGTATGGACTTGTTGGCATGTTTATATTTTGTGTGTTGTGTTTGTTGGCTWGCCCCATGTCGTATACATTTTGTTTGTATGTTTAGTTTGTTTTGTTTAAATTTTCCTTTTCCTATTGAAAACTCCAAAAGAGAATTTTCTTTTTCCTTTTTCTTTTGAGGCAGGGCGTGTAAATAATTTTGTTTCTAGATGAACTTGAGTAAATGGTTTAGGACTTTGGAGGCTTGCTTTCATATTTTCGAGTTGTCTTACAAGGTCTTGGATGTTGGTCTTTAATTGACATGAATTCTCAACTAGTGACTTGATCCTTAGAGTTGYCAATTGTTTCCACAACCTATTTACTTATTTAGGCTTTATTGTTTTCCGTTAGCGCCATCATTTAGGAAACATGGTTATATTGTGGCTTGGAGGCCTAGCATGATGACTCAGATCGAGAACTTGACTTTTAGATTTCCGAGATCGCGACCGAACCACCCTTTGGGACGATTGGGGCATTCATTTTTCAAGTTTTTTTTGTTTGTGGGAGTTAATGTTTATTATTATTATTATTATTATTATTATTATTATTATTATTATTATTATTATTATTATTATTATTATTATTATTATTATATTATGTATTTATATTAAAAACCACCAAAACTTGTTAAGCTTTACAAGCAACAAACAACAACCAAATTACAAGAAGTTGGAGGGGAGCCGAGATACAATCTGGGCCCTCACTAGCAATAGCAAAACCTATCCTGCCAAAGATGTGAGCAGCAGCACGTGAGCCGATGTCCTGAGCCTTGGAGTAAGCCTGGATCCGCTTCAGAAGCGCAACTGCTCCCTTATCCAATTTCCCCAAAGAAGAGAAGGAAAAAGGAAGAAAGCCGTAGCCAATGTCCCGGCACCGCACTACATACTTGTTCCGCTTCCTCTGAGCCGCCGCTGCAACAACCCCACCAGGAAAAAAGTCTGACAACCCAGATTGCGTTAGGGGAGAAGATCCCGTCAGGTCGATGCACACATCCAGGCCGCTATCCCAAGAATAGAGCAAGATATCCACAGGTTATAGAGCACCGTCGCCCCCGCTAGTCAGCCCACCATTTACCTCCTTACGAGCGGAAATCCCAGAGCGATAACAGACATCAAGATGAATGTCGCGGACAACATTGTGCCGATGTTTAATACCTACGATACCAGCACAGGACACAGCATGATCCCCATAAATGTCGCCAACGAAGAACCGAGAGCAAGCAGAACACYTCGTCGAGGCAGAGAACAACAGAACACCCAAACGATAGCAAAAAACTGAACGATAAGTCCTACCGTTCATGGTCTGGCCGAGACCTGAGATCAGAACCGCCCGCAACCAAGCTGAAGAGTGATCCCCCTGTTGTGATTTCCATAAGGCAACCTGACGTGAAGATAAGGAGAAGGTGGATTTCGCACCAGATGTAACCTTCGTGAAATATATTTCTGCCAATTTCTTCATGGGTGTGGGGGTAGCGATCTCACTAGGGTGACTCATATGGTCGGTCTCCACGATCCTGTAGAAAAGACTTAGAGCCTCATCAAAGGCAAGTCCCGGGCAAACAACACCAGATACCCGAAGAAGCGAAGCTTGTAAACCAGAAGACTGCAAACGYGATGCAAGGAAAGCATAATGCCGAACGTCACCAACAGAATAAACACCCAATCTTCCATAAGCGAAAGGTAAGGTGGCAAGCCGCCATTGAGAATCCTTGAAACCAGGCCCCGATGCAGTCACAATGCACTCCAAAGAACCCCCAAAAAGCCGCATCAAAGGATAACTGGGCCGTTTCAAAAAGAGAAGGCGGACAAGTATGCAAAGCAAAGTAGAGTTTGGAAACTCTAGTARTGTAGACACCTGAAAATGTGTCTCCCCAAATGAGTAATCCGTGATGAAACATACCGCGTCTCGCGTTTGTTTCGAATTAGAAAAGATGCTTTGAATTCACAAAAGTTGGAAATACGCGAGGTCGTACTCGGAAATATTGAGCAAAGGTCAAAGGCAAGGCAAAAATTGTTTTCTTTCGGTTTTTTCAAAGGTTTTCAAAGGTTCAAAGGCGATTCTCATGCTTTTTGATGTTCATCATGTCCGTCACATTTTTCTGAATCGCCCAGTATTTTTAAATTATTTTCTGATTTTTCTATGATTTTCTATGAATTTTGCAATGTTTAAATACGCAGAATACGCAGAAATACATGAATATTAGAAAAATACTCCGAAATACTGTGGACCTTCTAGAACATTTCTAGAACTCCTTGCTTGAGAGCAAGGTGTCTAGTGCGTCGAATCAAGGGAAATCACGAATAAATCAGAGGAAATCAAAATATTTCGAGGTTTTTGAAAAATATACAAAATCATTGAGCGTATATACGCAACTGATGAGCGTATATCGCTCAACAGAGCGTATATACGCTCAACAGGAGCGTATATACGCTCACAATACATACGAAAATTGCCAAAACTTATGGTATAATACGCTTCAGGTACATATACGCCTCCACCTGCGTATATACGCTCATCTGACGCGTATATACGCAGGGTTTTGTGCTCCAAAACATTGCCTCGTGCGCTAGTATAATACCCCTTGCCCTTGCTCAGTCCGAGACACCTCGACTTCTTGACCTTCACTTCCATACGCTTTCACACTTTCGCGACTTCATATGCTTCTACGCTACTCTCTCTCTCTCTCTAAAACACTCAAAACACTCAAACACATAATGATAGCTCTGTAAATCTCTCTGCTTTTTTT
>SNQN01003603.1:0-13034 GCA_008642245.1 Bassia scoparia | reverse complement strand
ATACCAATCTTTTTCTAACCTACATTCTGAACGATGGGCTTTTATCTTTTATTATATTATGTGCGACATCATGTTATGTGAAAAACATCCAGAAAAATATAATTTATATTTTTTTACTCATACATCGGTGCTGATGTGGTGGTGGTAGGCTGTTATACATCCTAAGTTGTCGTACTTTTCGTACTAGGAGAAGGGGGGATCTATATTATAAAGTAAGTTGAATAATTGAATAATTGAATAGTAGCAAAAAAATGTGAACAGTAGTTGTCTAGTGATATAGCATCAAGTAAGCTCATTAAGGAAAAAAAGGATGTGGGATAAACTGTCACCTCCTTGCATATTGTGAAAAGAAACCATTTCATTTACTGCTTCAGGTACTACCATGTCTACCTTATTTTTCATCATTTCAACTATCTTTATTTTTTTATTTTTTTTTATTTTTTAGTTTTGCTAAATGGTAAATATTAAAGAATTAAATTAGTAGGCTAAGTTGCAACAATTCGGTACGAGTATATTACGGATACAGGAATATAAGGAATTGAATTAGTAGAAATTAGGTGGTTGAGGAGATGACATGTAATAGCTGGGAAAAGTGACTTATATTTTGCATGTTAATAGATATCAAAAGATGAAAATAAATATAAAAATGTTGGAATTTTAAAATAAGAAAAAATAGCAAGCTTTGATATTCTTAAATAGAAATTAGGAACAAGATAAATATTGCTCAGTAATAAAATTGTAGGAACTACATTGGATCAAAGGGCAGTATATAATTAATTTAACCATCTTCTATAAATCAAGTACAAATGGCCTGGGTGTGTGAGAATTCATTCCATTACAAGATAGAAGAGCATGCAATATATGGTGCAAAAACGTTTCGGTGTCAAATGACAATGCAACATACAATATTTTTAATGTATACTTGAGTTTTTTAAAAGGTTCAATAATTTAAAGATTCAAACCAAAAAGAAAAGTGGCAAGAATCTTAATTCTTATGAGCATCATATGCTAATTAAAGATGGTGTAAATTAACTAGCTACTTAATTAATTACTTAATTCATGTGTGAGCATATTATTTTGTTAAAGAAGTTCTTTTTTGTGGGCGTTTAAAGTTTGCTATGTACTTAGAAATTACATTGGTGTTTTTTTTTTTTCAATTCAAAGAAAATAGAGACATTACTAATTAATCTAATATTTTTTAATGAAATCTCGTGAATTGAACTGCATTGAAATGAATGTTTATAAGAAAAAAAATATATCTAAAAATTAAACTGAACTGAAATTATGCAAATGGAAATAGACCCTTACTAGCTAATGTTAGCATATATTGACAGGTTTCTTTTTTGAATGGCTATGTCATAAGGCTTGATTGGTAATCTAAAGTGCTTTAAGTGGATAGAGGGGACTCCTTTTGGTTTTTAGGTACTTTTTCCAACATTTTCATGTAGTATCCTTGTTGCGTAATAGTTACTAATAACAAAGCAAACGACATAATTTGTGATAAAGTAATCCACTTTTTTAGTACGGCGAATTTTTTTTCATAGGGTTCAAACTTCAAAGTCTAATACATACATTCTTTTTCTAATAGTACAACGATAAGATTAAATGTATATATAACTTCGAACATATTACACACACCTATTATCCTCGATTTAAAGGAGATGGACGGATACAGATCGTTGGATCATTGAGGAAGAATGTCCTACTTCATAGTTTTCTGAACTTTATTTCCTATATGGACTTGTTCACATCACATGGCTCTACTCAATTTTTTGTAACGCTACGTACGTTCAATCCATTTGGCATTGTTGGATCTTGCTAGCTAGCTATATGATCTCATTATTTGTTAGAAAAAACAATAACTCAATAAAATGGAATAAAAACTAACGAACATCTCCACATATTATAAATAATATTAGAATAACTATTAAATCAATTTAAATATTCCTCTGTTTCATAATGTTCCTGCCACTTCTCTTTAACGTTTGTCAACGCATATTTATAGGTTAATATCTTGAGTTTATAATAGTAAAAATAAAAAATAAATATTAATAAATATTCATTAAGACGAATCAAACAAAATCCCACTTGATTATATTTTTTCTTATACTTAACAACAATTTAGAAGATTTCATAACTTGTGAATAGTGCCAAATTTCTTGTGTATGAGCATTAAAGAACGAGGAAATATTATTAGTTTGATCTGATTTTTTAATTTTACATGCATTTCAAAATTATAATGTTTAAAAATATATTTAGTATTTATCAATAAGCTTAGAGCGCTGGTTAGTAATCGAAAATTTTGATTAGTTTATGATTCATAAAAAAAAGATCTGATCTCCTCACTATCCATATGTTGTCGTGCCCATGTCTCACTGTCTCTTAAATCCCTCCAATTATTTCCTGCAACCCGGAACTTCTATTCAGACATTTTGACATTAAATTAATTACTGATTAATTAGTGCTTTCTTTTTTATCCATATTAAACAACTCAAAGTCTAAATTAATCTTTGTATACTTTTAGAAGTTCACACACTATTCCTCATCATCAATTTTCATATTAGAGCGATGACTTTTGTGTTATATTAGAGATTCATTTATAATTTTATACTCAGAAGTGTACCTTTAGATTTGCATGACTGTACATGTCAATAGGGTTAGTGACAAATTAATAAATTGTCAATTTCATGTTTAAAGGTATTTATATTTCTGTCTCTTTCCTTGTTTTTTAACAATTTGTTTTTCACGTTTACAAACCCATTGTTTCTTTGCACCTACTTCATATTAGTAAAAAGGGAAATTGCATTGTGACACTTGTGAGGTTTCTCACTAATGTATGTGTACCTTGAACTAAAATGTACCATGTATCTTTCGCAATGAGTAATTTGCATCAAGTAACATAAATATGACAAAATAACAAAAATACCATGACTTATTTTACAAGGATCTTTTAATCTTCCTGTTTTCGTTATTTCTATTGTCTTCTTCCTTCTCGAAGTCAATGCTAAGTTAATCTCTATCATTGTTGCTTTTATATATATATGTCATGAATTCTTATATTACTTTGAGAATTACATATGTTTATTTTTTTAGGGTATAGATTTTTTTTTAATTGGTTATGAATCAGTATGAATTACACGATAATGCCACACGTCAACAAGGATGAGAATCCACTCATGCTGAGATTGGTTTATATGGATCTCTTACGGAAAGAAATCCTTACAGACAGATTTTGGCGCCCTCAAACAAGGTCAAGCGCTCATCAGTCAAATCTGTCAAAAACCAGCATGTACAATATTTAATATCATACAAACAAACAAGCAACCATCTTCGTATAAATGCACGATTTTACAAAGATTCAAACAAAAATATTGTACTTGCAGTAGAATAGGACATCAATCAAGGGCGGTGTGCATCTTCTTAAGACGGCCGCGCATCACAAATAACACTCCCGTGCACAATGGCATAGGGTAGACTAGCTCGTATTGCTCAACAACAGAAAAGGCAGCATGTCGGGTACATTAAGCTTGCATGGACAAATATAGATCAATGCAAACAAGCCGAATCATGATAACAACGTTCTGGTAAGACCTAAGGCAAAAAGCAGCATTTCGCAATATAGTTACTAAGCAAGCAAGTCAATTTCACGACCATTGCACTATGCTCGTGAATAGTGGGGCATAGGTCTCAAGTATTCGCTCGTCACTCATCAACGAAATAATAGCATTTATTAGGGTCACAAGGAAGACTTACAGCAGGCGAAGCAAAGATAGCACTAGTTTTTAGGCAAGGAACAGATCTTTTGTCCGAAGGAAGAAAACAGGTGCATAAGGGTCCTAGTACTACAACATGCATGGTTTGTATCGATGTTACATACTTAAAGTCAAAAGAACATCACATATCAGCTTTACAAAGTCTTCTCTTTACACGAGCGATCCAAGCATCAAATGCAAGTCGTTCATAGCAAATAACAAGGTCTCTCCATTTGATTTGTGGCAAAGTCTTCAATATAGAATATAAATGAGGTTCAAGCAATGTAAGGAGGTTTTAATACACTTTGAAGGTTTGGTAATGAATGAATTAGGTGGCGATACAAACCTATTTACTAAGCAATTAGGGCCCGTAAAAACTTTCCAAAACACGAAAAAGTGAGCAAAACGAACTTTTGGGCATAGGGAGCAAACCTGGGGTTAAGAACGCCTAGGTTTTCGGTGATTTGCTCGCTATGCTCTTTTTCTTCGTTCCTATTAGCACTTTGGCATGGAGTTCTTGGTTTCAACCTGGTTCTTTTTGCACATTTCAAAAGAGAACAGGCCAATACTTCTCCTCTGACATCTCAAGCGCAGCGAAGCTATAGCTACAATGCAAAAGAACATAGTCCGTTGTCGTAACCCAAACACTCATCAAGCATTGATATAGTAGCTAGTTAACTTTTTGCAAGTCGTATCAAAGCTTAACACTACAAAATGGACTTCGTCTAGAGTAAAAGTGAGTCTAGGCTATTACACAATCATAATGCACTCGAGTCTTAAGCCAGAATCGAGGCAAGTTAGTCAGCAAGTCTAGCAAAAAGTACAACATAGGTCTATAGCTAAAGTCCCTAAAATCAATCAATGCAAAGATAGGGTCTCTTCCCCCCTTCCTACAGGTGGGAGGTACATCTATGAATCATGATGCAACAAAAGAAACCGAGCTCAAAACGTAAAGGGTCGACAACCGGAAAACCAATTGAGAGTACCAGTCTACGAGCGAAAGAGTCTACTAAAGCAAGCAAGTCAATTTCACGACCATGCACTATGCGTCGTGAAATAGTGGGGCTAAGTCTCAAGTATCGCTCGTACTCATCAACGAAATAATCAGCATTATTAGGGATACAAGGAAGACTTACAGCAGGCCAAGCAATGATAGCACCTAGYTCTTTAGGCAAAGGAACAATCTTTTTGTCCCGAAGGAGAAAACAGTGCATCAACGGGTCCCATAGACTAACAACAGCATGGTTTGTATCGATGCTTACATACTTAAAGTCAAAAGAACATCACAATYCAGCCTTACAAAGTCTTCTCTTTCACGAGCATCCAAGCATCRAAGCAAGTYGTTCATAGCAATAACAAAGTCTCTCTCCATTTGATTTGTTGCAAAGTCTTCAATATAATGAATTAAATGAGGTTYAAGCAATGTAAGAGAGGTTTTAAATACACTTTGAAGGTTGTAATGAATGAATTAGGGCGTATACAAACCCCTATTTATAAGCAATYAGGCCGCAAAAACTTTCCAAAACACGAAAAAGTCGAGCAAAAGCCCGACTTTTGGGCATAGGGACGCCAACCTGGGTGTAAGAACGCCTAGGTTTTCGGTGATTTGGCTCGCTATGCTTCTTTTCTTCGTTCTCATGCACTTTGGCATGGAGTTCTTGGTTCAACCTGGGTTCTTTTGCACATTTTCAAAGGAGAACAGGCCAATACTCTCCTCGACATCTCAACGCAGCGCAAGCATACTACAATGCAAAAGAATCATAGTCGTTGTCGTAACCCAAACACCTGCATCAAGCATTGCATATAGCTAGCTAGTTAACTTTTGCAAGTCGTATCAAAGCTTAACACTACAAAATGAGCTTYGTCTAGAGTAAAAAATGAGTCTAGGCTTATTACACAATATACATGCACTCGAGTCTAAGCCAGAATCGAGGCAAAGTTAGTCAAGCAAGTCTAGCAAAAGTCAACAACATAGGTCTAAGCTAAAGTCCTAAAATCAATCAATGCAAAGATAGGGTCTCTTCCCCCCTTCCCTACAGGTGGAAGGTACATCTACTGATCATGATGCACAAAGAAACCGAGCTCAAAACGTCAAGGGTCGACAACACGGAAAACCAAATTGAGAGTACAGTCTACGAGCGAAAAGTCGAAGCACCACTCGTGAACCTTGTTCTCGACAAGGTCGAAGTCCTGCCTCGAGTGGGGACCCGCCGCTGCATCCTCTCATCNCATGTGTGAGCATATTACTATTTTGTTAAAGAAGTTCTTTTTTTGGTGGGCGGTTTAAAGGTTTGCTATGTACTTATGAACATTACATTGGTGTTTTTTTTTTTTCAATTCAAAAGAAAATAGAGACATTACTAATTAATCTAATATTTTTTAATGAAATCTCGTGAATTGAACTGCATTGAAATGAATTGTTTATAAGAAAAAAATATATCTAAAATTAAACTGAACTGAAATTATGCAAAWGGAAATAGACCCTTACTAGCTAATGTTAGCATATATTGACAGGTTTCTTTTTTGAATGGCTATGTCATAAGGCTTGATTGGTAATCTAAAGTTGCTTTAAGTGGATAGAGGGGACTCCTTTTTGGTTTTTAGGTACTTTTTTCCAACCATTTTCATGTAGTATCCTTGTTGCGTAAATAGTTACTAATAACAAAGCAAACGACATAATTTGTGATAAAGTATATCACTTTTTAGTACGGCGAATTTTTTTTCATAGGGTTCAAACTTCAAAAGTCTAATACACACTTCTTTTTYTAATAGTACAACCGATAAGAATTAAATGTATATATAACTTCGAACATAATTACACACACCCTATATCCTCGATTTAAGAGCGAGATGGACGGATACAAGATCGTTGGATCATTGAGGAAGGAATGTCCTACTTCATAGTTTTCTGAACTTTATTTCCTCATATGGACTTGTTCACATCACATGGCTCTACTCAATTTTTTGTAACGCTACGTACGTTCAATCCATTTTGGCATTGGTTGGATCTTTGCTAGCTAGCTATATGATTCATTATTTGTTAGAAAAAACAATATCAACGTCAATAAAAATGGAATAAAAACTAACGAACATCTCCACATATTATAAAATAATTAAGAATAAACTATTAAATCAATTTAAATATTCCCTCTGTTTCATAATGTTCCTGCCACTTCTCTTTTAGACGTTTGTCAACGCATAATTTATAGGTTAAATATCTTGAGTTTTATAATAGTAAAAATAAAAAAAAACTAAATATTAATAAAATATTCATTAAGACGAATCAAACAAAATCCCACTTGATTATATTTTTTCTTATACATTAACAACAATTTAGAAGATTTCATAACTTGTGAATAGTGCCAAATTTCCTTGTGGTATGAGCATTAAAGAACGGAGGAAATATTTATTACTGTTTGATCTGATTTTTTAAATTTTTACATGCATTTCAAAATTTATAATGTTTAAAAATATATTTAGTATTTATCTAATAACGCTTAGGAGCGCTGGTTAGTAAGATCGGAAAATTTGATATGTTTATATGATTCATTAAAAAAAAGATCTGGATCTCCTCCACTATCCATATGTTGTCGTTGTCCCATGTGCTCACTGTCTCTTAAATCCCTCCAATATTTCCTGCAACCCGGAACTTTCTATTCCAGACATTTTGACATTAAATTAATTACTGATTAATTAGTGCTTTCTTTTATTTAATCCATATTAACAACTCAAAGTCTAACATTATATTCTTTGTATACTTTTTAGAAGTTCACACTACTATTCCTCATCATCAATTTGTCATATTAGAGCGATGACTTTGTGTTTATTAGTAGATCAAGTTTATAATTTTTATACTCAGAAGTGTACCTTTGAGATTGCATGACTGTGACATGTTCAATAAGGGTTAGTGACAAATTAATTAAATGTTGTCAATTTCATTGTTTAAAATGTAATTTTATATGTTCTGTTCCTTTGTTTTTTAACCAATTTGTTTTTCACGTTTATCAACCCATTTGTTTCTTTGCACCTTTACTTCATATTAGTAAAAAGGGAAATTGCATTGTGACACTTGAGGTTTCTCACTAATGTATCGTGTACCCTTGTAAACTGTAAAATGTACCATGTATCTTTCGYAAATGAGTAATTTGCATCAAGTAACATAATAAATGACAAAATAACAAAAATACCCATGACTTATTTTACAAGGAATCTTTTAATCTTCCTGTTTTCGTTATTTCTATTGTCGTTCTTCCTTCTCGAAGTCAATGGCACTAAGTTAATCTCTATCATTGTTGCTTGTTTATATATATACATGTCATGAATTTCTTAGTATTACTTTTGAGAAATTACTATATGTTATTTTTTTTAGGGTTATCAGATTTTTTTTAATTGGTTATGAATCAGTATGAATTACCACGATAATGCCACAGTCAACAAGGATGAGAATCCACTCATGCTGAGATTGGTTGATATGGATTCTCTTACGGGAGAAGAATCCCTTAGCAGACAGGATTTTGGGGCGCCTCAACAAGGGTCAAGCGCTCCATCAGTCAAATCTGTCAAAAACACCAGCATGTACAATATTTAATCATCATACAAACAAACAAGCAACCATCTTCGTATAAATGCACGATTTTACAAAGATTCAAACAAAAAATATTGTACTTGCAGTAGAATAGGACATCCAATCAAGGGCGCRTGTGCATCCTTCTTAAGACGGCCGAGCATCACAAATAACACCCCCGTGCACAATGGCATAGGGGTACGACTAGCCTCGTATTGCTCAACAACAGAATAAGGCTAGCATGTCGGGTATTAAGCTTGCCATGGACAAATAAGATCRTGCAAACAAGCAGATCATGATCACACGTCTCTGGTAGACTCTAAGGCAAAAAGCATCATTCGCAATATAGTCTACTAAAGCAAGCAAGTCAATTTCACGACCATGCACTATGCGTCGTGAAATAGTGGGGCTAAGTCTCAAGTATCGCTCGTACTCATCAACGAAATAATCAGCATTATTAGGGATACAAGGAAGACTTACAGCAGGCCAAGCAATGATAGCACCATAGTTCTTAGGCAAAGGAACAATCTTTTGTCACCGAAGGAGAAAACAGTGCATAACGGGTCCAAGACCAACAACAGCATTGTGTATCGATGCTTACATATAAGTCAAAAGAACATCACAATTCAGCGCTTACAAAGTCTTCTCTTTCACGAGCATCCAAGCATCAAAGCAAGGTCGTTCAGCAATAACAAAGTCCTCTCCATTTGATTTTGCAAGTCTTCATATATACATGAATTAAAATGAGGTCAAGCAATGTAAGAGAAGGTTTAAAACACTTTGAAGGTTGTAATGAATGAACTATAGGCGTATACAAACCCTATTTATAAACAAATTAGCCGCAAAAACTTTCCAAAACACGAAAAAGTCGAGCAAAAGCCGACTTTGGGCAGGGACGCCAACCTGGGTGTAAGAACGCCTAGTTTTCGGTGATTTGGCTCGCTATGCTTCTTTTCTTCGTTCTCATGCACTTTGCATGGAGTCTTGGTTCAACCTGGTTCTTTTGCACATTTTCAAAGGAGAACAGGCCATACTCTCCTCTGACATCAACGCAGCGCAAGCATACTACAATGCAAAAGAATCATAGTACGTTGTCGTAACCCCAACACCTGCATCAAGCATTGCATATAGCTAGCTAGTTAACTTTGCAAGTCGTATCAAAGCTTAACACTACAAAATGAGCTTCGTCTAGAGTAAAAAATGAGTCTAGCTTATTACACAATATACATGCACTCGAGTCTAAGCACAGAATCGAGGCAAAGTTATCTAAGCAAGCTAGCAAAGTCAACAACATAGGTCTAAGCTAAAGTCCAAAATCAATCAATGCAAAGATAGGGTCTCTTCCCCCCTTCCCTACAGTGGAAGTACACTACTATGATCATGAGCAAAAGAAACACGAGCTCAAAACGTCAAGGGTCGACAACACGAAACCACAATTGAGAGTACGTCTACGAGCGAAAAGTCGAAGCACCACTCGTGAACCTTTCTCGACAAGGTCGAAGTCGCCTCGAGTGGGACCCGCCGCTGCATCCTCTCATCGCATCATCGTCATCAATGATCCATCGTCACCGCTTTTGGTGAGCACCTGGAACCCGCATCGAAGAAGTCTTATTAAGTCAGAAAAGGTCATTGACCTATATGAGATCTAAATAATAGACTTAGGCACTTACCGAGTCCCTCAGCCTGCCGTAAGAATCTCCAAGCATGATCACACTAGCAACCGCTTAAAACCTGCCTGGACAATGTTTCACAAGACAATGGTCCAAACAACAAATAATGAGGCAAGAGCTATAAGAAACTAGCAATGCATCCTTACAGTTACAAACTCCAAGTGGGATCGATCTAATCATGGCTAGCACCTAGGGGTGCAGGCTCAAATCAACAAAAGGAATCTCCCTAACATTATATTAGGCTTGCCCTACCCAAACATAGTAGTCCACAACTAACTAAGAATGGAAGAAAAAAAAGAGTTGAGAAGTGAAACTCAACCTTCAGCCACCAACTAACTTGGGGCTAGCGCTCCTCGATTAAAACGGCATAGGCATTTGCCCTCGAACCGAAGAGATGTTTTCACTCAATCGCTTTGGCGTGGCTGCCGGTCCATACAGCTGGGGTTGTTAGCAGTTCTCATTCACATTGTGTTAGAAGGGTCATGAGCACCAAATTGTTGATCATTCGCGCTATTGCTGTCCCACGAACCTTTTCTCACCTAAGTACCAAATGGACCCTTTAAATCCCTTGATGACACACCGGTTCTTGGTCAATTCAACAGCCCACCTAAACCTCCTAGGTCTCACTCCCTAAACTCTCCTCCAGGGACGCCATTCAATCTGAAAGGCAACAAAATTAGAGTCACAATCTCTAAACGACATGCGCACAGACRTAGGCAAAACTCTAAAACTCACCTTAGTAGATTTATAACAGCGAAAGATCCTCCTGGGCTACTCTAGCCCGCCATTCCAGGATTTGCCCTCTCAAAGAGCCCATCGTTGCATCACCCACCAACCATTGAGCTTGTTGTGCCCCAAGTGGCAAGTTAGGTACAAGCCCCATAAAAGGAAAGTACTCGTACACCCAAATATGAGGCCATGAGGAGCAAGGTTAGTCAATAAATCGCAAATAAAGCAGAAACGAAGACAAAAGGATAAAAGGGTAAAAGCAAGGCTACCTCGAGTACCCTCCAACATCCAAATAGCGCATGGATCACATCTCCATCGATCTGTTGACAACTCGATCGCATGAAATGGATTAAGGAACAATAGCCTAATCTTCCCAGTCAAAAGAGTGTACCCCTTAAAGGTCCTCCAAAGCAACAAGAAAACACAACTACACCCTAGTCACATCACCCTTGTCGGGGCACAAAGAGGTACTAAGCATCACCAGTATAAAGATCCTGGCAAACTGCTCGTCGGTAGTACATTGCATCTCCAGACCTCCATGAGCACATGTAGAGATGCTCTCTTATCATTTTAACCTACTCGCAGTCTGTCAATGAAAGACCCGTTAGCATGACAATGTCATAAGGGGTCAAGGTCATCTCCTCCCACGGGAAATAAAAGGTATTGGTGGTATCCCAGAACCACTCCAACAAACAAAAGAACATAATCCTAGTCGTAGGGAGATACGTGTGGTTCAACATGTTGTCAATGAAATCAGCGAAGCCACAGTCGTCAAGGATACGCTACACTCTAGGGCGACGCTCAAAGAATTTAGACAAACAGATGTCGCTCACCACCTTAGGTGTCCCGTACGAAYGAATTAAGTATTCACCCTACACAAGGGACGACAAAGTTAGCAAACTAATTCAAGCAAAGAGCATCAAGCCAAACAAAGGTCACATACCCTTCCAATCTTCGGCCGACTGGATATGTGATTTTCTGGGAAGCAATGCAATTCGGAATTATCCTAATCATCAACCCTCCATAAATTGCAAGAGCTGACTATCTTCTTCGCTCTCCGAATCGGCATGCTACGGGCAAAGCAAAACAAAGGTTCAGAAGAAAAACGGGTAGCATAACGACTAGAAATGGAAGGTTTCTATGCAAGTAAATGATCCCCAGGGGGCTTACAACTAATCAACACAACCATGGCTAAGGAAAATGCACAATTCTCCTAATAATCGAGGCAATAGGCAAGAAATGCAATAATTAAAGGGCGGGAAAGAGCACTTCTTCTCTCCAGTGAAACAACATGGTTAAAGGAATGCACAATTCCAACTATCTACATGCAACAAGGATTCTAAGATGATACATGAATTCACTAATGCACAACAATCCCCAGTGAATTAATCAAGACACCATTAACAAGCCATTTTCAAGGTTTAGGCTACTTACAATGGTGAAATCACATATGAGCACTCACATTGTTGCAACAAGGCATGGAAAGGCTTATTCCATCATCAACAAACAAGAATCAACAAAGCATATGCATAATTAAACAAAACATGGACATGAACAAGCTACTATTCATCATCTTCTTCAAGTAGTACGCTTACAAGTCCATAACTCATTCAAATTTGCAGTAAATTTGATGAAACAATTTGCAAAAGACTCAAAAAGGCATGAATAAGCAAGAGCATTCAACAATTTTGAGCATACACAAGCAAACATTGCACAAATTGACAAGACATATTTAAAGGGCATGATTTTGAATCATAAATTGCAACTTATGATAAGTGTATAATATTCCGTATTTTTAGTCCCTAATATTAGTCTTATTATCACCTTGTATTAGTTATTTTATTAAATTAGTTATTTTTATGATCTTATATTTTATTTTATTCATTATTCTATTTTATAGCTATTTTGATAATAATGAGTACTTAATACTGTGTTTTGTTTTTTTTTTGTAGGGAAATATAATGAGAAGAAGAAACTTGGGCCTAGCAACTACAAGTGGAAATAACAACAAAGAAGCCCATGAAACATGAAACTCACGTAGACTTCAAGCAAAAGAAAAGGATGAAAAGGAAACAAAAAAAAGTGAAAAGAAGAAAATAAAAGATAGAAGAAGAAAGAGCAGAAGCGTGTAACAGAAGAGAAAGCAAACAACCTATTCATGATATGCCGAGTCCGTTTATCTTGCTTATGGCTAAGATAACTTCACAATTCAGTTCTAGCAAKTGGATGTGTATAAATTCAACTCAGTTTCCTCCGAAAACACAATACAACACAATCGAAAATTTGAGAGCAATTGAGAGTTAGGGTTTTGATCGTGTT
>SNQN01003602.1:41739-53939 GCA_008642245.1 Bassia scoparia | reverse complement strand
TATGGGTTTAATTGAGTCGTGCTGTCGGGTTGTACGTGGCACTGGGGTGAGAGGTTCCTTTGGGTGGAAGTGGGCCCAGTCTGGGTTGTGGTGGCGCCTCGGGGTAGGCCCTTGTGTAGGGATTCGAGGGTAGGCGAATTTTGCCCGGGAGTTACCAATTCTTCTGTTTTATGAATTAATAAAGTAAAGTTATTTATTTCCTTGTGCGAGGGTATAATTGATTTGATGGATTAGCAATTCATGGATAAACAACTTTACTACCAACCCGAAACCGGACCCCCCGGGTTTGACTACCACTACTATAAATGTTAAGTACAGTGAGATAGAGTACGCCCACTTGTTTAAAATAAATTAGTTTAATGCTTTATTAGTAGTGGTTGTGTCAACCGGTGGGAGGTTTTGTAGCAATAGTCCGTAATTCATGGTGTGTTTAGAGACTTCGCCACAAGCAACTCTCTAGGATTACCCCTCTTCCTAGGAACAAACAACAACATTACCCATACAAAGCGTCACCCATCATAAACTTACGAATTTTCCAATTCTTACATCTACAAGTCTCGCAAAAAGACCCCCCGCACGCAGCAATGGCCTCCAAAACCAGGATTAACATACTTACTGGTTCGATTGAATGGGGATGTATCAACCAATGATGGATTATGATAGCTGACCTCTTAATGATCCTGTGCTTTGTTCTCTCCGGCCGCCATTTTCCTGATGGTGAATAACTGATTACAATAAGTGTTCATATACACTACATATAATTGAGCATTTTAACCTATATAATCATGCCATGTCTCTTCCGACACGATCATGCATATAATTAATTTAAGTCGCTAGTGATATTGATTCTCTATTATGGAATATTACCCAAATTGTATGTCTATCTTTAGTGAAAAGAAAAAAGTATGCGCACACCATGACCGATAACAACTCCCTCGCCAACGAATTAATTGTGACAATTTGATATAAATGGAGAAAAAAAAAGGATTCATTAATCGTCTGCAATTGATGTGTTATTGAGGAGGTATAAAGTGACAATGTACACATTATTAGCACTTCTGATAAAAATAATTAAGCACTCGACGTTGCTTTCTTCGTTTTCTGATCAGGAATTGTATTGTTCGGAGATGAAGAGTTTTTATTTGAGGCTTGATTTCAATCAACCAAGCAAGATATAACTACGTTTTACACAGGTGTTTGCTCATTCTTATTTTGGACTTAAATTTTTGAAAAATTCTCTCATTTATGCTTTCGTTACTTATATACATAACTACTTTTTTCCATGCCCTAACGTAAATCAGGCGAACACCCAATGTAAACTTCTGGTACTCTTCCGTACATATTGTGTCACAGGATCAGAAATTTTGGCTCTCAACCTGCAAAATGGCCCATAGAAGATGAGAACACGACAGGACGGAGAATTACAACACTACACTTGTTTTTGTACCGGAAGGACCCGATCAAATTCTAACAACAATCTAGTGCATATTTATGTAATATCTAAGAGTTAAAGTGAGCAATAAAAGCAGCCTGGTGGTCTGTAGCCGATTAGAGGGAGTTTGGAATGATTTGGTTATCCCCTACAACAGATAAGCATGATTATTATATTTCCTCTCCCACTCAACACACATCAAGATGTCCTGATAATTATAAGGCGTTACTCCCGACGCCCCCCAAAACCCAACCGCCCAATCGCAAATTACACGATAACACTAATAGCAAGTCTTGATCCAATCACCTATCACTCCCGCGCCCTAAGCTAGTAAATAAGGCCCTGCTCCCTTCGAGAAAACACAGCAAATAACCAACGAAAACAAACACCTCACAGTAAATCAGTTAGAATGGACACTGTGAACCACCAAACAGTTCAGTTCAATACTGAACCATTCAAGATATCAGGTCAGCCAAATTTAACGACAAATCAGTTCAGTTCAGTATCAGTTCAGTAAGAATAAACCGTTCAGTTCAACTTCAAGTTCGCAATTCCAGTTTCCAGCCTCAGCTACAAAGTTTACGGATATGAAAACAAAGCGTATCAGTTCTAGTACAGTTCCGTTATCATTCGAGTTAAAGCGACAGTTCAGTTTAGAGTTCAGTTCAGTTATTAGTATAAGGTATCGGATTCAGTTCAATTCAGTTAAAACGAAGTTCCACTTCAGTTCAGCTTCAGTTTGTGGTTGGTATCAGTTCAGTTCATTCAGTAATAAAACGAAGTCGATAATACAGTTGCAGTTCAGTTTGTTGGTATCGGTTCAGTTCAATCAGTAAAAACGAAAGTATAGTTCAGTTCCTTAGTTTCGGTTGGTATCGGTATCAAGTTCATTCAGTCAGTACGTATATTCAATTCCAATCCAGTTCGTTGGAGTTCGTTCGATTTCCAGAAATCAATCGCTCTGTACTTAATATTAGTTCAGTATTGTTTCGGTAAGATTTAGATCGGTCTTCGGTTCAGTATCAATCATCAGATAAGTAATCAGATTCTGTTCAATTCGTTTGATTGATATAGTTTAGTACAATCAATAAACCATAATTCAGTTCAACTTAATTCAATTCGAATTGGTGATTTACAATTGAGTATCAATTCAAGGGTTGGTTTGTTTGATGTTGGATATCGTTTGAAATTCAGATTGAGTTGGAATTAGGATTGGTTCGAGTACTTGGTTGCTGATAGATTTCACATTAGTCTCCAATTAATTAACCAAATCCAGATCAATTTGATGCTCGATTTCAGATTCAGTTCAATTCAGTAAGTTACGAGATTTAGCTTCAATTAACAGTTTTAGATGGATGATATAGTTTGATACAATTCTATTAAACCATATTCATTCAAACCCCAACCAATTCGAATTTGGTTGAATCGATGAGATACAATTCCGTACCTGGTTCCGATATCGATTGAGCATAATTCCGTTGGTATTGTATATTAATGCCCTGGTTCGGTTCAATTCAGTGAGTTGGAGAATTGGAACATTGGATATCCGAAGTTTGGTTAAAAAGATAGCGTTCAAAGTAGCCACTTATTTACCAAGATCCAGCATCAATAATTCGAATTAATACTAAGATTTAAGTAACTACAAAAATATGTAACCAAAATTTATAGCGTCATAAAAAAATAGCTTCGAGTTGGTTTACTATGATGTGTCGATCATGGAATTTATAGACGATGAGAATTATAAAAGGTGAAACCTCACATTAGTTCTCACTTAACGATGTCGTAACGTTGATGAGCCAACAATGACTCAAATTCGACCCTAACAACAACCCAATCCAGTATAAGTTATAGATTCCAACGAACCTCCCCCACCATCAAAAGGTCAATTGACATAAGATCAATAATATGTTACAACCAAAATCAACTTCATCTAAGCATCAATTTAGATTTAATTACAATATCCAACAATAATATGTATATATTAAGATAAATCGACGCATATTTCCCACGTGATAATCGATCTATTAATACGTATTACTAATAACAATAACATGCTTAATTTCATTTTGATAAATCAACTCCACCAACTGATTATTTCAAAGGATATCATCTTTAGGCAAGAGTAATTCTCCTTAGACTTCTCTACATTTCATCTATAGAATTATCATAACTCCATAAATAACTGAACCACCGCCCATAATATTGATCCTCAAAATGAAGATAGTAGCCATAATTCATGAATAAATATTTGCAAATTTATAGAAATACCAAAAAGACAACACAAGATATTACACTCTTATATACTAAGACAGTTATATTTAGAATCAATAAAGTCATTACCGCTACTCATATTATCTCTACAAAAAGAAAATTGTTTCATTTCAAATAAAAAAAAAACAAAGTACAAGATCCTCCTAATTGCTGCCGATCGACACTTTAAACGAAATTACCACCATAAGCCGCACCGACAAATACCAAAAGTATCACAAACCACACAAAAAATCCCCCATAAGCTGGCGATATGAAACTCAATTGTGCAGAAAAATAGAGCCATGTTACGAAATAACCAAAAACTCACAACCTTAATCCAATACTTTGCAATCATTTGATCTTAAGGGCCCCAAAACATACTAAAACACTAGTTTTTACATATATCAATAACAACACCACATTTAGATCATACCAAAAGCCATTTCAGATCATGAAGACCGACGTATAGGTTGCAACTTAGCACCGTTGACCCAACAAATGCCAAACACAAAATCAAGACTATATAATATACTTTATCAACATTGATCAAAACCACACAATTACATTTATATATAACTTGGATCATCGTATGAGCCACACCAACTTTTCATAATTGATCAACAATGCGAACAAACCGCTAATAGTTATACAAACACATAATGGAAAAACAATAATATACGTATTACGTAATAAGGCGAGTAACACACCCTTCACAATTAACCACCTTCATGCATGAATATTATTATGTCATACCAAAACGTTTAACCCTTACCCCAAACCCTAACAAACTCTATCCGTACCATAATCAAAAAATCTCAATTAATATCTCATATCTTAATCATCACAATTAACAGTGCTATCTCAAAAGAATCTTCCCGTTCAAAACAAAAAATAAAAGAATAATGCTCTCCTCAAAACAAAATAACTCAACCAAGATTTCACTAACTACTCTAAATAATTAATCAAGTGTTTAAAATCTAACTAGTTAATAAAGTGTAGAAAATCTTTAATCCTCAATACCATAAAAGTGCCTGTAGAAACCAACGTATCTGCTAATATTTATTACGTATCTTGGTTCCATTTAGGTTTTATTTCAATTAAATTTAGTCATTTTGGTTTAGTTCAGTTAATCGTAGTTCAGTAGGCTTATTGTAGTTTTAGCTTATTACTTTATTTTAAGTTTCAGTTAAAGTATCCCCGAACTTTCAGTTGATTACGTTCAGTTCAAGTCCCGAAACACGTTTTCAAGTTACATCTCCCAGTTCAGTTAGTTCAGTTTCAGTGATTACTGTTCAGTTAAAGCTCAACAACACACAGTTCACCGCAACTTACCCTCATCACTTCAGTTAAGCCTTCCAGTCAATACACCTGCCACACATAACGGACCTTCCGAGTGTAAGTTCAGTATTAACCGCCGTCTAATCGCCCCTCACCGTATAAGCCTCCAGTTTCAGTTAAGTTCAATTCAGTATAATTCAGTCAGTTAATTTTCAGTTCGCTTAATTCAGCTCACAGTCTCCAATTTCACCAAGTTGTCAGTTTTATTAAGCAAGATAATCTCTTCAGTTTTGCCAAACACAGTTAATTCAAAGATTATCAGTAATACTTCTAGATATCAGTTACATGTTCCATATTCCACTTATCAGTATCTCTACGTAGTTATTCCAGTTTCAGTTTGAACCGCTCAAGTTACGAGATTAAGTTCCACGCCTGATCACCAATTTCCTCTATCTAAGTTCCAGTTATCATTACACGTCTTATATATGCAGTTTATTCAGATACCTAAAATCACCAACATTGGATAACGCCAAACCTCCGACCAAGCGCCTAATAGTAAACCATAACCACCCACACTGTACATCGCTCCTAACGCAACATGTGGCACTCCAAATGTCCCAATGTACTCGCACCCTATAAGCTTGACCCTTGAGTAAGTGTAGGCCTAAAGTTATAGCACACGTAAAGAACCGCATTTTGAATTACAAACCCACGTGAAAAAATTCATGCATACTACTACGACATGAAGCTCTAATAATACTGCCTAGCAGCCAACAACCGCGAATCACGAAAACACCAACCCCACGTGACACCGCAGTACCCGGAACCCTACCAGAATATAGGATTTTGAGCATCCCTAGTCGTTAGATCATAAATGAGACTCACACGTTAAAATTAGGAAAACCTATCGCACGACAAAACCACAATCAAACTACATAAATAAGATAACTACAGAAATACATCACTAAGATCAAGTAGTCAATAATAACCCAGAATAATGCAATTCCCAATCCTGACTGAGACCCTCGCTGCCCCCATAGCTGCTCATGAAGAAAACTGGCAGACTTGTAATTGTCACGGAGTAGGGTTACTGCCATCTGCTCAGCTCCACCTACTCCTTATCTACTCGCTCAAGTCAAATGCTCACCCTTGTGGTTCAGCGAAAATCAACACTACAAGGGGATCATGCTTCGCTTGGACGGTCGAAGCACCCATAAGATGCGTTCCCGCTATCTCGAACTTTGGGTCAGAAGCTACACAGACGACCACATGAACGGTACAATGATCTATATCACTTCCATGTATCTCTTCACCTTACTCGGTTGGGCTCAATCATCTTTCAATATCTCCCCCAACAAACTCTCTAGGCTCCTTGAGCTATCTGACTGGCTCCGCGTAATATTAGAAATGGACGATAAATATTATATAACGGATTCATAGATAGTATATACAAACTGCACCAAAAATACAAAGGAAGACTAGATGAAAAAGGTACCCGCCAACAACAAAAAACAAAAGACAGCTAATCACAGCACCGTCACAATGAGCTCCCAACAAACGCAACCAGAAATACTCTTTCAGCAGGCATCTGTTATCTCGTCTGAGAGAGACCGCATTACTCCTCGATAAGGAAGGCTCAGATGGCTGCGACCAGAATTGAACCCTCCAGCGCATGATCGCCAGAGGCGGCATCATCTCGCTCACACCCCGGCAGAAAGATCTGTATGCCTCTACCTCACTTCCGACCAGAGACGCACTGGCTTGGATGTGTGTGTTGATTTTGCACGGGTTTTCTCTTTGACGCATCTGGGTTGTCTGACTCGTTCCCTGGTCATATGTGGCGGTTAGCAGCCGCAGCGGCAAACAAGACGGAACCAAAACCGAAGACAGTTTCAACCATAGCGACCGGAATGCATAAGACGACCTGGATATGATACCCTTACCTCTCCTTCACTTCTACTTCTTGGAGAGAAGAATTAGCACAAGCGGATGCATAAGCCTGCAGAGCTCTCATCCGCCACCGAACGATCCCAAGTACGATCCAATCTCCACTCCCACCCAACCCAGGACCCCAAGGGGCACATCTCCAGAGGACTCGCGCCAAAGCCCCATGCTACCCAACATCCATATGGAACCCCGAAATAGGCTTCGCTATTGACTAGAACGGAGTCGAGGGGCAACCAGATATAGTAATCTCCCAAGCTCCACCTACAACTTAACTTGATAGAATCACCTTGTCCTTTTCGCTGCTCGTCAACGCTATACCACACGTTCTGCGCTAATATTTCATAATTACAATAAATCACTAAATAATAAATAATTATAATCAATAATAATTAAATAATAATAATAACTAATAATAACAAACTATTAATATACCAAAAAATACACAATACAATATAAGAGGACAATTTACATCCATTCAAAAATCATATCATTTGGTAACAAACAAAACTTAGTGTCGAATATACCTAGATCAAACTCCCAACCGAAAACACCAATTCCAATATAATGGAAACAACAAATATTAAGCATCGAGAGTTATGCGCTAAAATAACTTACGAACTTAGTAGATATAGATAAAACATTAACCAATCACGCGGTATTGACCCATTGGCAATATGAAGAAAACTCTGTATGACTTTGGATCGAAGAAACGGACAAAACCAGATCGAAGTACAAACCATATAATATGAACGATGATAGAAGACTCCTATAATATGAACAAGTCTCCCAGAAACCTAAGACTATCCACAAACGCCACATGGACACATCAAACAAAATTACAATTACCGAATAAGTTGTTAAGAGCCAAAAACGGCAATTCACAACATACGAGAACAGCAGTAATTGACATGGTTAGCTCTCTCATCTCAAACGGTAGATTTTGCTACACCATCTACTTAAAATTCACTAATATTTTCGTCTAAAGCAAAACATTTGTAATTACCAAAATTCAACTATTTCTTCTACAAAACCTACTTACATTTTAATATATACCATGAGGATAAAATATAAAGCCTATATTGCTCTAAATACTCTTTATGAAACCCTATATTCTCTACAAATTTAAAAAATCAAAGCTATACTTTTAGAAATAATATAATTTACAAAAAAATTCACTATCTCTATCATTATGACTAAGGAAAAGCATCTCAATGATTCTCAAAGTGGATCTGACAAAATACTTGCACTACAGCAACACAAAAGTGCAAAGCCATGAACGACCCCACTCTCTCTGAGGCCCGAGTAGTTCGACATACGACCCCTCAAATATATAGCCAAAACGACCTCGGATTATTGGCAATACGCGTTTAGGGCACAATGAGGAATTTAAACAAGCAACAACACTATAACTTCTCCACACTCATTTCTCATCTTATTACGTGAGAATCTTAAGATATTCTTTTCCAATTAGTCAACATAATACAATACAATGTCCAAGCAAAAAAAAAAAAAGCGGCAATACATGCTCTCTACATTTACACATAACAAATATCTAACATAGCAAAACACTCAATCAGCCTCTCACTACCAAAGCAAACAACACAAAACCCAAAACTCTCTTACGACCCACATCTCTAATCTCCAACACATCACACGCCCACAGCCAACTTTCCACCCTCCATACTACCTCTACTGACGACCCGCCCACTATCTCACCCTTGCTCTCCCTTGCACGCAGCGGTCTTACGGTAAGTCTTTTTTTCTAGAACTTTTCATAATCTCTATATGTCAACTCTCATAAACTTAACACCACAAAACCTGAATTTACTTCAATTTCTACTCGAATTTAATCATTGCATTCTTACGTTTTATACGGTCTTAGTCAATACATCTGTACCTTTTTTTTCCGTCTCTCCTTAAATTTTTATCTCTTAATTATACCACCGCTCAATCTATCTCATCTCTGAAATTCTTAATATAATCATTGCTATGTTTTGATTTTAGTTTCTCGGTTTTTTCTCTATTACTTCCTGTTCGATTAATGCTTGACGCAGGTGTTTCCTAAACCAATTTCGAACTTTTCAAGATATTCTAGACTTTAATAATCCATCAACTCTTCTTATTATTTGGAGCCAACGGGGAGTTTTTTTGACTTCTCAATGTTTATCAATTGACCCACACAATACTCTCGTTTTGAATTTCTAAGTATTCTCTTGGAACTTTTATTTCCTTATACTTCCGGATATTTCAATCCAGCATACATTAGCGGTTTTAATACTCGATATCTCTCATTTTGGATTTTTGTTTGTGAGTGATCTTTCGATTTTTATGTTGCAGTTCTATCACGAATCCCTTCTGCAAAATCCCTTGTTGGTTTTAAAATCCAGCTGATTCCTACTCGTACGGTTTCTCGTTACACTCAAACCCAAAACCAAATACATATCTAACGTTTTCTTATGGGGTTTGTCTGAAATCTAGACCTATAAACATCATCGTCTTTTCTCTTCTTCGCTAGTACCGCCGGTCCACCTCCCCATTGAGTAATCAAACGACATAGAACCCAGATCGTTTACATGTTAAGTTCGTACATTGCAGAATCCTCGACCCCTCCAACTTAGACATTAATACTCTAACATGAGCATTTACCAACGCTAGCGAGAGAAATGCAAATGATGGCTGTATTGTAGCAAACAACCCTATATGCAAAGCTCCATATCCCACACTCTAACACGCCCGACTAGGAAAGTCATGGCCGGCCACTTAGGAACGCCGAGCACACAAAATACCAAAGAAACCAGGATCCCGACAGACACCGGCACCTCAACGCTTCCAGAGAATAGCGATGAACAGACGCTCGACGATATTTGGTCAGTCACAACTGGCGGCCACATCGCCAGCGGGGTATGCCAATGAGTCATGACATCCAATGCACTCTGACCTGCCATCTAGATTTGCATCTCCACACAGTAACGATATTAATCATCAGAAGCATGACACAAGCAATCTGTTTTGCCTATAGCTAGAAACAAATACATGTCTTATAAAAAGAGATGCGGATGCCAGACACAGAGCATGACATACACCCCAGCTATTAAAAATACATACAAACCACAATTCACAATTACATCTAATGTTACTTTCGCCGTTACCCCACTTCTCTTGACTACCAACAAAAATGCGCCACACATAACCCAACAACCGCCGGCAACCCCCAACCACAAACGATCAGTTACTAGATCCATATGTGTTGTCGCTTAATCTCATCGCTAAACACAACAGCCAGAAATGATGTTCATATCTAATCTGTGTCATCATCAAAGGCTGCACGAACTCGACTTTATTGATTTTCCGGTGTTGGTTTTTCAACTTCGAACAGCTAATTGTTATATCCTGAAGAAACACCTCAACATTTATAAGATTGGTTCATCTCATGTCCTGTAACTCTGTCGCGATACAGCGAAAATATTGATTAGTTAACTTGTATTGTACCTTCTAATCCAAGTCCCCCACATATAATATTTGAAAAATGAAACCTTTGGATTGCATGACCAAAATTGCACAACTTGGAATTCTGCCATGATCGTAAGTCCGCTTTGCCAACTCTCAAAAAACCCTCCAGCAAATCATTCTGTGCTTAGAGGCATCCACCCCTGAACCAACACGAAATACGCACCATCGATACTTTGGAAACCACTGCTGATACAATAGACAATATCGCAAATATTGCAAAACAACACATGGATCTCGAATATTGAAGCCTTAAAAAACTTCGCTGAGACAACCCTTTGTGAATGGAAATCATGGCGAAATGAAGCTGAGCTAATGGCGTTACATTCTTCAGTCAATTCACAGAAGGTAAATAAGGGACACTTCTTCGAATCCTGTGTTAAGATTAGTTTCAACGAAATGATACCTATAGATATATATTATATATAATATATATATTATATATATATATATATATATGTGCCTATATATGTCATGCATGTGTATTGTGCAATTAAGTGAGTCACTGTGTGTGTTAACTTTGAATATTTCATCAGGGAGCCCACAAATTAGTCGAATAGTGATGATGGAAGCTGCTAAGCACTTAACCCTGTCACTCTAGAGCTAGGTGGCAAATGCCCTATGATATTTGATTACTCCTCTATATCAAGGTAATTGCAGTTTCATACTAACAATCTCATAGATTGATACTAACAATCTATGGGTAGGGTAGTGATAAGAAATTATGGGTAGTTTTTTCTGCATTTTCTTATGGCTTTTTTTTAATGAAAATTTATTTTTGTATAATGTGAAGCAAACTACCGAAAATTTGGAATACTGAAGATTAGTTTATGTGGTTTGTTGTTTTAGGGAGAGTGAAATCTGAAAAATGTTAGCTGCGAGGACGTTCTTATGCAAGGCAAAGTGCCTTCTTTTGTCATATTCTTCAAAGTCTAAAGGCACTCCTCTGTAGGTTTGTAATCTTACCTCCTAGTTAGCATTATTCATATTACTGTTTTGTCAGCTCTATAGTTAAGAGGTTTATTTATGTTTTTTCAGGAAAGGAGAACGATAGACCGATTTAGATTGCATGTTAAAGGAGGTGATGGAGGAAATGGCAATGGCAACTTGCATCGCAGTCGAAGTGATCGTTATGGCAAGCCTGATGGTGGGTTTCAAAATTGATACATGTCGTTCTGTACATCTTGGTGATTGCATGATGCTGTGATGATCTTTTATCAAGTGGAAGCATCTTTTGAGTTTCATTGATAGCTATCTTAATTCCCTTGATTCTACAGGTGGGAATGGTGGAAAAGGTGGAGATGTGATTCTGCGGTGCACCTCTGCAGTTTGGGACTTTCGTGGTCTGCAACATCATATCGTATGTATCTGCTATTCACTACATTTTGGGTCATTAAACTGTTATTTATTTATTAGTAACAATCTCAAGGTAATTGCAGTTTAAAGTTTCTCACGACATCCATTTTTTTGTCACTGTAGCTTGGCGGATATGGCAGCACATCCTTTCCATGCTAGGTTTTACATAATTTTCATGCTTTCAGCTTGTGCTCTATTTTCAAAGACAAGGATCGAGGAATCAGGATTAAACTTCAGGGCTTAATTGATGCAGTAATATATATAATTGTAATATATAATTGTAATATTATATTTGTAATATTTAATTGTAATATATATTGTAATTATTTACCTAGTTTGTTTCCATTTTCTCAATCAAATAATGATATGATCGACGATAGCGTGTATATATGTATAAAATTTGCAATATATAGACAATCTCGTATATATA
>SNQN01003602.1:0-26884 GCA_008642245.1 Bassia scoparia | reverse complement strand
AAATAGCAGCAACCAGCACAATATAGCAGAAATAAGCATTATAATAACAGATACTAAAAGCAAAATGTTAGATCCATATTATTGTTTAATTGTAGGATTCAGAGAGAAGAAGCGAGGATCAACCTGAGAATCTTGCAAAAATGAAAGCTGAATCTGGATACAAACTTGAGTAGTACTCATACTCTCCCAAATAATCATTATATGAGATAAGTTGCAGTATGACAGATGATTAAAATGACACTCCTATTAAGTAGTTTAGACATAGTTATGAGACAGTTAAGGTTATACTATACGTAAACAAGATGAATTACTATATTATAATGCCATATGCATGTCGTGTTGCAGAGAGAAACTAGAAAGAAAAAGAGAATGCAAATGAACAGATCCAACAGAAATTACGAGGGTGGAAAAAGCGCATAAGATGAGGAGCTCGGTTTCTAGTACATTGATGAAACTGAAAGTCGAGCTATATCGAAATCAAGTTCTAAAATAACAAGTAGTAAAAATAACAAAAACTTAAACTAAAACCAGAATATAGAAATTGAGAGGAAAAAAGAACAGTTTTAGAGATTTACAAAGGCTTTCATTACTTTAGAAGCACTAGATATGCATCTATAATATTGCAAAAACTAATGATCCAATAGAGCACTAATACATCAAAACTAAGACAATAATCGGAAAACAGGAAAATCATTAAACCAAAAACTAAATTTAAATACATATTAAAGGAAATTCTGAACTTGACTAAACAATAACAAACACAACACAACCTTAACAAATGCAAATAAATTAGAAAGTAATTAACTCAATACCAAAGTGTTGAGGAAAACTAACAAACTCTTTGAAGACCTGAATGTGTTGAACAATTCACCAAAAGCCAAAGCCTCAATTATTCCTTGAAATCTAAAGACATACAATCCAACGTAGTTGATACATGCAAGGAAAACAAAGGAAAATCGATCACCCATTATTATAGGACTTGTTTAATCGATTTATAAGACAATAATGAAAATTTACATTAGAAATAGAATTATTGCATAAAATAAAAATTGAGAAACATAATCTTAATAACTATAAGAATATGAATAATAATACTCACGAGTGCATTGAACGAGTGAAGATGACTGAAATTGAAGTCCCATCGAACGAAAAGGCAGAACTAATCAATGAGAACGCAATTGAACGACTAAAGAGAATTGATGTATATTGTATGGATGGTGCAGAGAATGATGAAATTGAGTGGTGTTCTGATGAACAAGTTAAGGAATGGAAATTGACTAAGCGAAGAGAAAAGAGATTCATGTACTACTGATAAAAGACAAGAGACCCAACGCCCAATTGAACGAGTGAATAGATCAGGATTAGGTTTTTTTAGGACTAAGCAATGGCGGTTTTTGTTAATTTTTTAAGGTTTAATTTGAAAAATTTTTGGCGTGCTGCAAAATTCTTGAGCGGTTTAGATTCAACAAGTCATGTGCATGACATGTGAGAATTAAACAAGTTCTCAACACTTTTTTGTGATCATATTATCTCAACACAAATATGTTGAGTTTGTGTCAAAAAACACGGAAATTAAATTCTTCTCAACACTTGTCACTGTGTTGAGCCCAATGTGTTAAAAACCATTTGTAGTAGTGCTCGTTACATTTTAAATCTCTTCCTTGAAATACGTGAAAATCATTTGTTGCCACTAAAAGAAACAGAGGAAGTATTTTGGATAATTTCTATATGGTGGACATAAATTACTCTATACAAACTTGAACTTGTATATAAACGCAGGCAAAAAAATTACGGTAATACCAAAGTACACTATGGACATTACTGAACTTCATTTATTAGCATAAATTCACCCTGTTCGTGAACAACGGACAAACAAATGAAAAATGACTTAAGTTAATTGGCTACTATGGCTAGTACATATCCCCTTTATTCCCACAATTAGCCCATATATTCTTCACTTAAAGCTTCATATATTAATTAAGTAATCATAATATCTTGTCAAATTAACATAAGGGTAGTGGAAAATAAATATCAACATATGATTCTTTCACTATTTTTTTGGTACTAAGAGAGTCACAAGGGTGGGGATGAAATTGATCCGAATCTCCTGGAACTGGAGGAAGTTTTAACCACTTGAGCTATCCTCCACTCATGATCTTTTACTAATATTTTGCTTATCTTCCTTCAAAAATATGGTTGACTTATTTCCTTTTTTTGCTCATTATTCCTCCGAAAAGTATGAGTACCTTGATTCAATCCCCACGTTTTTAAGCAAGTTTGTAACAACAAAATTGAAGTTAATTCCCTCTTCCATGATCTGTATATTTATACACCTCAAAAATTACTACTATTAAGCTATCTAGTTGTTTTGTTTGTAGTAAACTATAGTTAATGAATACTTAACATTGTATATTAAACAGTACCCATAGTGAGTGGGTTAAAAATGACATTAAAATTTAAAAATTCATACAATACTCTCAGGGTAATTAAACATAATCTTGAACTCTCCTTAAAACAAAATCCTAAAAAAATATTTTTAAAAACAATTTGTAATGTGCAGATCAAACACGTTCGAGACATTTTCGTAAAACGATGATGTTTGATCAATTGAGGATAAATCAACTAATCACTCATCAGTTAACAACGAACAATTGGAAATTGTTACAAAATCAAGACGTATCAGCAAAGAATTATATACTCAGTGTGAGAGATGTTAGAGAGAGAGAGAGTGCTCAAGGATCCCAACCTCCACCACCGGACCCAGCCAAACAAAATGGAAGTTAACACCCCGCTTTCCAACCACAACACCCCAGGGGCGACCCAGATTTTAAATAATGGTAGGGCACCATCAAATCAAGCTCAATTGACAGCCCAATCTACCAATTAGTCAGTCCAGACATACCAATGGCAATATTAGCTCAAGCCCAATTTTCAAAAGGGTCCAAAGTGTATTACTTCATAATATCATGTGTGATTGCCTTTTTTATACTTGACAAAATTTTTGTTTTCCCATCTTTTGGATGTGGGAGATAAAAAATTCATAGCAAGCAATATATACTCCATACTGTTGTAAGTTGTGGACTTGTGCATATACGAAAAAATTTGCCTCATTTTTTGTAGTTAACTGTAATCCTAATATTAGGTACAACTTGCAACGAAATTATAGTGAATAATCACTCTTCACTACATTGATATACTATACAAGAGAGCTTGACAATCATTAGTTGTTCATCTGAGAAAAAGCCTGTTTCCTAAATTACAACAAGATAACAAAATCATGTACAATCAACAAGAAATACTTCGTATTACAAGAAAATGTTTAGCATGATTGCCTATAGTTTAACATCAGTATCCATCAATCTTCATGGTTACTTGATTGGATACATTCAGACCTCCGCAACATTAGGAGCCATCATCGAAGCCGTCAGAAGTGCCGCATCAGCCTGGTGACAACCTTCTCCTTCAACGAGCCTGGACTTTAAGGCCCATTGCTCTGGGCTTCCGGCCCATGACACCCACTTGTGGCTTCACGGATAGTGGTTGAAGAAGAAGTCTTAGTTATTGTTGTTGTTGTGATTGGGGTTGCCATTGAAACTGCTGATATGAAGCCATTGTAAATTATTCTTTTCTCTCTTTTTCATCTTTAGTGGGTGGAAATTAAAGAAAGAAGTATAATTGCATATGATGAAATCACTTGTTTTTGTGAAGTAATGAATTGGGCCTCCCTGATTGAAATTTTGATCTTAATGTATGAGTAAGAACATTTTATCCTTCCAAAGGACCTCCCACATCGAAGAATATTGTAATAACTATTGCTTTATATATCAAGAAAAACTAGTACATAATGTATAGCTAGTCACTTGAGTAGTTGAGTGGAAGAATTTAAGTGGAATAATGGTAGGTCACCTGGCATGTGATACTATTAAAGCCATTTTTTTCAAAAATGGTAGGGCACGTGACCTACCGTGCCCTACGGTAGGTCCGCCCCTGAACACCCCCTTATCTCTCAAACCATACCCCTCAACCCACCACCACAATCCTGCCCACCACAACCCACCCCATACCGCTACTACAAACACACCACATCCTTCAAAGACATCCTAACAAAACACCCGATTCCGTCCCTCCGATTTCGTTTGGGACTCCTCATCACCAATATCAAGGGAATTCATGTCCTGCTTTCTGATGACATGCTTGAACGCATTCAACAGCCTTGGAAAAGCTCAGTCATTGTTAAGGTGCTGGGAAACTCTTACTCCTTCGAATTTCTTGCCACTCCTTGAAGAAGTTATGGACATTATCCAAGCTTCCTTCATTAGTGGGATTAGGAAAGCTTCTACACGGTCCAGTTAGAGACGACCAAAATTGCAACGAAGATCTTGAATGAAGACCTTGGCTAATTGCAGGTAACCTACTGCTTGTGAAACCTTGGCAACCAAATTTCAAAGCCTCCGCTTGTATTATTGAAGAGAAAATAGTTTGGCTCTCTCTTTCGGAGCTGCCCATAGAATACCACAGATTGGAGATCCTACGGAGTATAGGTAACTCGATTGGCTCCTTTTGAAGGCGGATGTTAGTGGAGCGCAATGGAACCGAGCTGCTTATGCCAAAATTATGTCTGGTTAAAGATTGAATGAAGTTCCACACTCGTTTGGATGGGAACCAGGACAGGACATTATACTTGAGCTAGCACAACCACAAAAATCTTCTAATGAACGAAAAAGGGAACAATGTTCCGCCACCACAAGAACCGCACCCCTCCAATAAGTCAGGGAGGAACCCCGAAGTCCGACGAGGAAGCTGGGTGGACGGAGTCACACGGCGAGGGAAGAGTTCCAGGGAAGGAAACCAGGGGAAATGAACGACCCATTCAAAGGCCGGAATTTCCTTTCAATGGAAAAAATACTTTGCCAAATTTAAATTTAAGTAATTTGAAGGAAGGCACTGGGTACAAGCATTGGCAATGCGACAATTTGCAAAACAAATCCACAACTCCACGTCATCCAGTAATCTCATCCAAACCAACTTATCGAGAACATTCCTCCTCATTCATTCACAGTTTAACCCCTTTCAACGAAGACAACCCAGATCTCAAACTTCAAACACCATCCTCCTAAAAATCATTGTCACACAACGACTATCACTCCACCAAACTCACCGAACAAATTCAGCCTCTCACCCAACACCCACCAACCATAATCCGGACAACTTACTACTGCGAAGACCAGAGATCTTGGACCTTCAACCACCGACATGGAACCACCCGGAACTGAACTTGAACCAGGTGAGGTCTTCCTCCCACCGCCCAACGATCACACTCAAGTTAATTTTTACGGTGGATTACAGTCTGTTCTTTGTTACGGTCGGTAATAACGGTTTGGGTGAGTTGGGCAAATTACCGACCGTTCCTCGGTGGTGAGGGTTTGGTGAGTTGGGCTCGTGGTGAGGGACGGTGAAGGTGGTCGGCTCGGTGGTGAGGGTGTGAGTGGGTTCGATGGTGAGGAGGGTGTAGGTGGGCTGCCTGGTGGTATAGGGGGTGATGGCTTGTGTTGGGCTTGGGTTCAAGGAGGAGAGAGAAAAATAGAAAGTGTAGAACATGAAGTTTAAATTTGCGGAACACGGAGACATAATATGTAGAACATAAAGACCAGAATTGTAGAACATGAAAAATTAATTTATAGAACATAAAGACTAAAATTGTAGAACATGAAAATTAAATTTATAGAACATAAAGACTAAATTGTTTAAACCGTCGAACGGTCGGTAATTTACGTCCGTTGTAAACCGTCGTAGATTACAGTCTGTTCTTTGTTACGGTCGGTAATAACGGTCGGTAAAATTTTACCGACCGCTAAGCGGTCGGTAAAGTCTTATTTACCGACCAGAACCATACCGACCGTCACTTACCGACCGTTGACGGTCGGTAAAAGGTTTTCCGACCGCCTCCGCGTTTTTACCGACCGTGGGTAATAGCTTATTTTCTTGTTGTGGGAAACCTCGGAGGGTGTCAACGCTCGCCATTCGCCGACTGTTGAGGAACCGAAAATCAATGCCCAAACATCTGCTAAACCTTAAAATGGGCTGGCCACCTCACCACCCAAATGACGAACCTCAACTTCTTGTCCCGGCTCACCTACTGGATTTCTCGGATCTCGAGATGATGTCCAATCGTATCCCGACCATGCTGATCTGGTTTTTCCACAGAGACCCACGATTGGCAAGCACACAAGGCGTCATTCCTTCGGAACTCTCCATGATGTGCGACCCAACATCGGTTCTAAATCCATTGAGGGACATTTGTTTGTGGACCTCTCCAAATTTAACATTACTAATGGAAAGCTGGGGGGAATGCTATGAAGATAGTCCGTACGGCCTTTCAATGGGAACACGTCTTCCTTATAGTAGCCTGGAAAGACAAGCTGAGATCGGACAACAGGACTATAACCGTACAATGGGCATGTCACAACAGAGAGATGTACAGTCCCATGATTGGGAGGATGATCAATCTCGAACACTACACCAATTGGGAAGCACGAGAGGATCTCCTAGCAACCCCTATAGTTCCGAAATTCATGACTGGCCTTACTTAGAACTGTAAGGGTTTGGCTCGCCCATCTTTCAAGAGCAACTTCGGACACTTATTTTAAGCACATAAACCTGATATAACTATACTTACTGAGTTGCAAGCTGGGAAAGAAAATTGTGAGACAATTTTACGGGATCTCCCTTATGATAGCTATGAGATGGTGGAAACAACTGGGTTTGTAGGTGGCATTGCGATACTCTGGAACTCCGAGAATGCCAAGTTCACGGCCATTCGTAAGAGCAATCAGTGTATCCATGGAGTGGTCCAGGTACTCTTCACTTCCTTTACTTTTTATATTTCTGCAGTTTATGCAAGTCTTAAGTATAGATTCAGAAAATTTTTGTGGGAAGATTTGATGTACTTTGCCTCCCTGGTTTCGGGCCCTTGGGTGGCAGTTGGGGATTTTAATGACATAATTGTAGCAAGGGAAAAATTTGTGGGGAAGCTTCCAAATTGGAGGAAAATGCAAGCATACCAACACTGCATGAATCAATGTGGATTAATTGATGTGGGTTTCACGGGACAGAAATACACATGGACTAATAAGAGGAAAAATAACCCGATAATGGAAAGACTGGATCGAGCATGGCTTAATTTTGATTGGTTACAATGTCACCCAGAAACCACTCTTTTTCACTTACCACGTTTTGGTTCTGACCACTGCCCACTTCTTCTCAAACTTAATAACTCCACCCCACCACCTTACAGACATAGACCTTTTAAGTGTGAAACCATGTGGTGCCTTGACCCCTCCTTTGAACATCTTGTTCACCATGAATGGACCCAACTCCCTCCACCGTTGAGTTTTGCTGCTAAGATTTTGGGATTGCAGGAACCTATCACTAATTGGGCCAGACATGTCTTTGGTTCTGTGTGGAAAAAGAAGAGAGTCTTAATGGCTAGATTGAACGGTGTTCAAAAGGCCCTATGTGACCACCCTCATTCTAGTTATTTGTTTGAGTTAGAGAAGTCCTTAAATGAGGAGTTAAGTGGAGTCTTTAGACAAGAGAAGTCTTATTGGCGTATTAGGTATAGAGAAAAGTGGCTTCTAGAAGGGGATAGGAACACGACCTTTTTTCATAAATCTATCATTGTTAAAAGAAAAAGAAACAAAATAACCCATCTCACTAATAGTGTAGGAGAGTCCATAACTGACCTAGGGGACCTTCATGACCACATTAGAGATTATTTTATTTCTCTTTTCTCGACCTCCAAGCTTTCCATTCCCATAGCTTATGACAGTGGTATGGTTGTTAGTTCCGGACCCCAAATCACAGTTTCTCACTTGCCTAGCCGTGAGAAGTTAAGCATGCTCTATTTGGGATTGGGGCACACAAGGCCCCAGGTCCGGATGGATTCCATGCTTTCTTTTTCCAAAGGCAATGGGAGTTGTTGGGCTATGAATTCATTGACTATATCATCGATGTCTTTAGGAAAAATTCTGTTCCCCTTGATATCAATCAGACTAACATTGTTTTGATTCCTAAATATGATAACCCTGAGTCAATTAAGAATTTTAGGCCTATAAGCTTATGCAACACCATCTACAAAGTTGTCACCAAAATTCTTGTCAATAGACTTAAGGACTCTTCCCTCTCTCATCTCTCCTAATCATAATGCCTTTGTGCCCAATAGAGGAACTGACACTAATTACATTGTGGCAATTGAAATCCTTCACTCCATGAGTAAGAGAAAGGGTAGGAGGGGCTGGGTTGTTTTTAAAATTGACCTAGAAAAGGCTTATGACATAYTTGAATGGGACTTTATTAGGAGTTGCCTGGTTGGTCTTAACTTTAGCAGGGAGTCTGTTAGCCWCATTATGAGTTGCATTACCTCCACTTCCTCTTCCATAGTGATTAATGGCACCCCCTCTGAGGTCTTCTATCCTTCTAGAGGTATAAGGCAAGGGGACCCCCTTTCCCCTTATATYTTCATTCTYTGCATGGAKTTCCTTTCCAAACTGATTCACYAGGAGTGCAACGATGGMAATTGGACACCCTTCAAAATTRGAAGAGGGGCCACCTCCATCTCTCACTTGCTTTTTGCAGATRACCTCATTCTCTTTGGAGAGGCCAATGAGAGAACCCTCCACACTATGTCTGATACCCTTGACCTTTTTGGCTCTGTGTCTGGTCAAACCATCAATTTCAGCAAAAGCAAGTTAGTTTTCTCTTCTAACACTTCTCCCACCATGATCAWTAGGTTTGAGGACTTCTTAGGGTGCMAGAGYACTAGTGACCTGGGAACCTATCTGGGCTATCCTCTTAGCCATAAAAGACCTACTARGACTCAACTAGGAACCATAGTGGAAAAAATTAGGAAAAAGCTGAGTTTATGGAAGAGTGCCTACCTTTCTAAGGCTGGTAAGTTATGTCTCATTAATTCCACCATTAATTCTATTCCTAATTATTTCATGCAATGCCTTCCCATGCACAAAACTCTGATCAAAGACATAGAGTCCATAGCCAACACCTTCTTTTGGTCGTCTGGCCCTGACAAGAAAGGAATCCACCTCAWGGCTTGGAATGATGTGTGTAAACTCAAGGATCTGGGAGGATTAGGAATCAGAAACCTAGAACTTGCCAACTTGAGTCACTATGTCAAACTTTGCTGGAAACTCACTTCCATTCATGACAATCTTGCCTCTCAAATCATCTCCACCAAGTATGTTTACAGTTCAGCTAGTCCTTTCACTTTCAAAAAAGGATCCTTTATTTGGAAATACCTAGGGCAAGGTTGGGATTTGTTCACTAGCTCTTGTGTCTGGGCAGTAAGTGATGGTACTAGGATCTCTGCTTGGTTTGATAGATGGGTGTCTGACCATCCTTTAGCTAACATACTTWGTGGACCCTTGTCACCTACTGACCAGAACCTCCTTGTTAGGGACTTAATAATTAATGATYAGTGGGACCTCTCTAGGATAAGTTATCCCCTGCCTACTGAGATTCAAAACTATATCCTTGGGACCCCTCTACCTTTGACTCCAAGRGTGGACCAACCAGTGTCTTGCTGGGTGATCAAGGATAAGTTTTYTATCAAAAAGGTGTACAACTCTTTCTTTGAGGGGCACCCTCCCAYAGACATCTGCCCCAAGTTCTGGAAGATGCCTTTACTCCCCAAACTCAAAATTTTTCTCTGGCAAATATGGGTAAATGCCCTCCCTTCCAATTTAACCCTTRCTCCGAGAGGGGTTGTGAGATTCACCCACTGCCCGTTTTGCCCCTCTCATGTGGAAAATAGTTAGCATATTTTTAGGGATTGTGTTAGAGCAAATCAGATTTGGGATGGGTTGGGCTCTTCCCCATATGTAGCAAGTGAAACACCCTTGAAGGGTTGGCTAGTGGCAAACCTAAGCAGCAAACTAACTTGGAGGGAGCTCCCTTGGAGTGTGGTCTTCTCATTTCTCCTTTGGTTTATGTGGAAAAGGAGAAACTCTTGGATTTTAGACAGAAAAATGTTACTGCCACATTTTGCTTACATAAAACCTTTCTTGCTGCCACTGAGTGGGTCTCCATCACCTCCCCACCACTTAATACTACCAGTGTTGTAAACCATGATGATGATAGCCATGTTTGGACTCCTCCTTCTCAGGGGTCTTGGAAAATTAATGTGGATGCAACTTGGAGGGAAGATTCTTGTATTTCATATCTTGCAGGTGTTGTGCGATCAGACTCGGGTGCTTGGATAACATGGATTCTACACAAGATCAATGCATACTCGGCCTTGTCAGTAGAATTGCTAGCCATCATGATGGCCTTGCTTGAAGCTAAAAAGAGAAATTGGTCCAACATCATTATTTCCTTGGATTGCAAGAATGCGGTTTCACTCATTGAAGCAAACCATACCTTGTCAACTACTCTCATGAATATTGTTTGGGATTGCAGGGAACTGAAGCTACAGCTCTCCGGGTGTCGAATTCAATTTCAAGGTAGGAAGCAAAATATGTTAGCCGACGGTTTATCCAAGTGTGGTCCTGACTAGCTTGCTGCATGATGTTGTGTTTAAGGAGGTGCCTACACCTCCACCTGCTTGTTGGAACATTTATTCCAAAGAATTGTAATGTAATGCTACTGAGACTACTAATGTAATCTAGTATTCTAGGTTGTAAGGGGTCCCCCCATACTGGTTTGTTTTTCCCTTGCCTTTATTTTACTGCCGTTTCTTCATCGAAAAAAAAACAACCAACAATTGAAACTATTATTAACATCTATTGATCGAAGCAAACGACGAACAACTATTTATTTTGAAGCTTTAAAGGAACCGTAACATGAAAGAATACATGTTTAATTTTCTACTAGGGTATTTAAATGTATACTTTATTAAGAATAAAAAATAAAATGCTTATTCAATTAGACGGTAACACTTAAGAAGAGTTAACCGATTCCCATAAATCTTCGTCTTCATTTTGAACAAGATCATAAGCAATCCAATCATAAGCAAGTTTAGATTTGCAATCGAATCGTTTTTTTGGCAAATTTATTAAAATTTGACTAGTCCCAAAATGACGTTGGCAACGACCATTAATACAAATCAATATTACACCAATTGAAGCAAAGACCAGAAACAATGTTGGTCATGTCCTAAAAGGAAATAATAACACCAACGAATCCCTCCATGACATAGCGGATACTATACCATCAACCCGAGTCTTCTTCTTCCTCGAGCAACCGGAGTGAAACTTCATTGACACGGCAATCGACGACATATGTGATAGGTTAATGAAAATATTCAAAGGAATTCACAATATTATTCCGCTCTAATAATCCGATGCACAATTCAATCACAGACATATTAGAGGTTCGATGAACTACTTCCATGATATGGAGGATCTTCGATGGGAAGAATGGTGTTTTTCAATTGATGATATTTTTATTTTTCAAATTATCTTAATCCTTAAGTAAAACAAGTTTTTTGATTTTTGACATAATTATTTTTGAAAAATAAAATGTTGATTTTTAGTTTCTAAAATTTCAAAATATAATTTGCAAAATAAATTAGTTTATTTTCTTATTTATGAAATATTTTCATATTTAATAAAACAAATTAAATGAAATATGTAGGAAATTAAATATTGGGAAGGGAATATATTAGAATAGGAAAGAAAAGAAATTGTCTAAATCTCAAAAGTCAACAATAACTTTGTTGCTTATGTGTTGCATATTGGTTGGGTTCAATTCCTCATATCACTCACCTATCACCTTTGTGGAAATCCAAAATAAGGGACCATCATAAAATCATCCGTTGAAGTAGCTTCTTTGGTAAGTTTTGACATCTAAAGAGTAAAAATATTGAAAAAAATGATGCCCTCGAGAATTGAACCATGTATATTTTCACTATTATATGTTTAAACCACTCATCATAGAATGCTTTCACAACAGCGACGACAACGTCATGACGGGTCTCTTGTCGTTCAGGATAGGGAGCGGAAATTTTGGTCTTACCATCACAAATCGTCTTGCAAGGATTTCCTCTGGAGGGAGCTGAAAGGCCTCCAGCATTGTGCTTCACTACTGTTATCGAACTCTCAGCTTCATGTTAATTTCAGAGGACTCAAAGCGGAGCCTATAGATGTGCTTTTAGGAAACAGGGCTTTTAAGAATACTGTTAGGTTTCTAGTTCCGTCGGTCTGTAATGTTCTGTTCAGTTCCATTGTATCAACTTTATTTGGGGGTGATCCCCCTTTTCCTCTATCAAAAAAAAAAAAAAAGAATGCTTTCACTATTAATAGTACCTGGGCGGGTGCGGGTGGAGGCCCTTCATAATTTCAGAATATTTTGTACAAAAACATTGTTTTGCAATGTTATAAATGTAATTTAATGATGTTATTTTCATCAAATGGAAATATTTTGCGTAAATAGAGTACTTTTATGACAGACATTTAATTAATGCTACTGATGAGACAAGACTTAGGCTATGCTGGCGTCATAATTCAAAATGACGGTCTGTAATTATTGTGTTACATTGGGGTAATACATCAATTTATGGCTAAGTACATTTCCAAGTTGTTTTCCCATCAAGGTGAAATGTAATTTTTGAAATTCGTGCGAATATAATTGTGCATTACTCTAATAAAAAAAATTACTTATCATTCTTATTGTAAAATGTGCACGGTAACAAAATTATAATTATTATAAAATCATGTCACGACTAAAGCTTTAAGGATAAATTTTTTGTGATTAAACCACAAATTAAATCCTCTATTTATTTTCATATCGTTAATTCACAAGGACTCGGGAGATATCACCCTTGCAAATTAAGGGGAAATTTGTTAAGAATAAAAAATATTTTGTTGACTTTGTTGACCAACTACAGTCAATAGTTTGACTAACATTGATCGAGGTTATCTATCTCGCGGGTGTTTCGATCTGGCGATACAACAAAAGCGCTAGGAAGGAATAGTCATGAGATAGTCCRCTAAGCATGGCCCAAAAAGACAAAGGCCCACTAAGCATTTACATAGGAGTTTGGAGGGAAAGGGAAATGTTTAAATTCAGTAGGGGAGCAGKTGCCAAGCAACCATTATGGAAAAGGAAACCGTCACAACTTTTAGTCTTTTACCCACAATCTTCATAACTTGAGGTCTATAAATAGGCATGGTCGGATCAAAGAACAACAACAACAACACATCAAACAAATCTATCTTTATCTTCGCATTTAATGCTTCCCTTTAGCCGCACTTGACTTAGTAGCCAAGTATAGTTTAGCATAGCATATCATAGCATAACAAAATCTGTTGATATGATTTTGCACTTAATCGTCCGATATTGTTTTTGGTTCGATAGGGGGTTCCCCCTCTAGTTATTGGTTATATAGATAATCTCGCTAACGTAAAAGACTCCGAGGATTGTAGACGAAGACTAAAGAAAGTATTGAACTTTGGAAATTAAGCCTAGTGTGAGATGAAACCGAAGCTTAGGAGAAACAAGATTGAAAAGATGTAAAAACCCTCCATTAAAATAGTAACGATAAAGTCATACTACAATTGCATTACAAAGAGTGATGATTATCTCCATGTTCACGCAATCAGCAACGAAGTACCAAACTATTGATACATGAAGATAGACTACACTAGCCATAAACATCAGAAATCCACCATTATAATGCATGTTTTTAATAACGATATTGCTAACGGGCGCCCCAAGGCGTTAGATAAGAACTAAATACATTTCCTAAAATGGTATTGATTTTGGAATGCATACCAAAATCACACGTCAGTCGGTGTAATTAATTTTTATATTCATTTAATATTTCCACTTTTAGTTCTCATATCTAATGCCCCGGGGGCGCTCGTTAGCTTTTGTCTTTTAATTAATAAAATAATGATTCAAATGTTTAAATTAGGCTCTTAAGTTGTTGCTTCCAATGGCAGTAGATCGAAAATATTCTTCATGAATCACGGAGGATATTGTTTTCGGAGTACTTACTTAATTTAGTACTCAATAACTTTCACAACAAGAAATTTGCCTACGACCGACTGAATTTATCGTTAAATCGGTCGGTGCGCTTTTTTCGGACGAAAATCAAACTCCCCCTAAGAAAAGTGATCACCGACTGAATTTGAGGTTCGGTCGGTGATCTTTTTTAAAATAAAAAAAAACTCAAAGAGCATCATGCGTGGGCCCTTATCATCAATCACGAAAAACCAAAAAAATCTCCTCACCCTAATCTTTAACTCCCTCTCTCCTCACCCTTATCTTTTAACTCCCTTTCTCCTCACCCTTATTCAGATCTCACTCTCTCTCTTCCATCCTCCCTCTCTCGGTCTCTCTTCACCCTTATCCATCTCCCTCCTCTCACCACCATTGCTCCATGCCTCAGCCGCACCACGCCTCTACGATCGTCCACCACCCCTCCACCACCGTCCGAACTTCTCGAAGGTACGTTTATTTTTTTATTTTTTTTTTCTCCTTATTCTTGTAGATCTCTTTTTTTTATTTTTGATTTCGTTTTTTTTATTTTAGATTTGTTTTTATTTTTGATTCAGTTTTTTTGGTTCTTGATTTCGATTAAATTATTTTTGATTTTGTTTTTTTATTTAGAATTTCTTTTTCTTGTGTTTTTCTCAAATTTCTATTTTTTAGATTTTAATTTTTCTTTGGTTCTTTGTTTTTCATTTAGATCTAGCAATTTTCCTTTTTTCTGTTTGATTTTTTCTTTGATTTTCGGTTTTTTATTTCTTTGATTTTATATTTTCAATCAAGTTCTGGGCATTTGTTTATTTTTGAAAGTCTGGTTTCCTTTATTTTTAAAAGTCTGATTTTTTTTTTTGTATAATTATGAAGGGGCAAAGTTGGAAGCACCGTAGCAGAGGCGCAGAGCAATGAGAAAAGGGAATAATATGGGAAGCTTAGTTTGGTGTGCTGAGAAGTTGCAGTTGGCAATGTTGGACAATTATTAAGCAAAGAAAATTTCTAGTCACGACTCTTGTTTTTGGCTAACAGAAAAGAATCATTCGGTGCCCAATTTCATGACGCAACCATCTCCCCAACACTCTACTTTAATTACTCACCAAGATTCTCATCAGGTTCTCTCTTTTTTTCATTTCTTATCTAATTCGTTGCCTTTTGTTATTCAATTGATCGTCATTTTTTTTAAGTTTTATAATTTTTCATTGATTTGTTGGTTTTTTTATGTCAAAATATTTATATATATCATCAATTGTTCGTGAATTTTATTGTTTTTTTGGTTTGTTCTGTGATTTTGATGTCGAGAGCTCAAATGCTGTCTTATCACTATACTTTGCGTTAAAAATAACGRCAATTGCGTGRAACCCATTTGTAATTAGAAGTTTGATTGGTATTGATGATTTTGGAACCCATTTGGCCTTCTTGCCCTAGCGTGATAAATTGTTGTTGTTSGTTAAAATTTATTTGTATTAATTTTGTTGAATTGTTGTTGGTGTTGAGGGTTCCTTGCTACGGTGATCGTCAACCTGGGTTGAAACTTGTGGTCAGGAGTTTATCAGATTTTGTGAGTTAAATTAACTGATTAGTGAAGTTTATTAGTACCCATTTTTGTTTTTCAAACATGCTATAGCAGCAAACACAAACTGAGTGCCTGAGTTCATTTAGGGATTCGAGGCTTAGTAATCCTACTGTTGTAATGTTAGATTAAGAGTTGAAGATTGCTTGTTTTGATTTTGACGGGATCTGGTAGCATGTATGAAGCTGGAAACCTTGAATTGGAGAATTATAACCTTGAATTGTTGATATAGATTCATAACAAACTTTGGAGAATTAGCTCTCCATTTCTTTTTAAGCGTCAAAGATGTGTTATGTGAGGAGTTAATTTTTAAGATACACTTATTCCTTTTCATACTGGCTTGGTCTTCTTTCTTTTGCTTTCTAGGTTACTATATGTTTGAATAATTCATAGCATGTAAGTACTAGCAAATCCTTTTCCTGTGGGACAGGACCTATTTAGGATAGCAACAAGAATTATTTTTAGCACAGATAATACTACCATTCCTTGAATTGTTATGAATTTAACCCTTTTGAAAATAGAGGTTTTTTTTATCATTGCAGATGGAAGAGGAAGATCTTTGCGCATGACTAATTGATTGAGCCGACCCCACTTTTGTGGGATTAAGACTTTGATTGGTTGATTAATTGTACCTCCTACTTTTTATTTTTTTTTAATTTCATTGGGTAATGTTCTGTAAGTTTTGATCAAAAGGTTGATAGTCGGACTTACAGCAAGATCATCTACCTAATTCAAGTGCTATCATTTCCTTTGTTTTATTGATTTAGTTATCTTAATCAATAGCCCTTTCAAGTCAAGTGAACTCATTATAGTTGAAGGTACTATAAAAGGCATTTGGGAACCAGCGTGCATATTTGCACTAGCTGGGTTCCCTTTTTTTTTTTTTACTTTTTTATATTAAATTACCGACCGACTAGCGGTCGGTAAACTAGAAAACTTATACTAAACTGACCGAATAGCGGTCGATAATAAGGAAAATTAAAAAAAAAACATGTTACCTTCCGAATATTCGGTCGGTAATATCGACCGAAATAGGATCAGTCGGTACTACCGACCGAATAAATGGTCGGTAATACGTTTTCTTCGATTTTTTTGAGGGAATACCACATTATCGACCGAATATTCGGTCGTAATCACAACAAGAAAAATACCCATTACCGATCGCCTGAAACAAACCCAAAACGGTCGGTAAAAACGCGGGAACGGTCGGTAATGGATATACCGACCGTTAATGGTCGGTAACGGTGGGTCGGTAATCGTAGGGTCGGTAATTTTGGATTTACTGACCGTTAAACGGTCGAAAATATATTACCGACCGTTAAACGGTCGGAAATATGTTACCGACCGTATTTTCCGACTGTTATCAATAGCGGATGTTGATTTGTGTCCGTCTTACACAGACAGAAAATTCCGTCCGTCTTAAACGGAGGGTAATTATCGACCGTCTAACGATCGGTGATCTCTCCGTTACCGACCGCTAAAAGCGATCGGTAACAGTGAACCTTTGACCTTTACCGACCGCTAAATGGTCCGTAAAGTCAACATTTGACTGTTACCGACCGCTACGCGGTCGGTAAAATTAAGTTGATAATTAAAAAAAACAGAAAGTTGTTTGACATAACTGTCATAATCAACTTCCAGCTTTCAAAAATGTCGAATAACAAACAATAAAACAAATACAAAACTCAATTTCATATCCTTCAACTAATCATTATATTCATATCAAAAAATATATATTTATACTTACAAAATTCAAACTAATAAATACAAAATCCCTAAAATTATGAAATTTCTTCACCCTAAACAATTTAGAAGCCTTTCTTTCCATATCTTCAGCCTAAGCTAAAATGGAGTAGATTCCATCAAAACTTCACGCCCAAATTTTCTAGATCTTTAACTGCAAGAAAAAATAGAAGACAAAATCAAAATAAATTAGTAAAAATCAAACATCGAAAATGAAGAATGGAAAAATGTTGAAAAAAAATCAGAAAATTAAATGAAAACAAAAAAGAAAAAATTATGTTGACAAAAACAACAAGGAAATGAAAATAAGAGCAAAAAACACGAGAAAAACCAGAAAATTAATAGAACAAATTAATTAGCAAATTTGGAAAAACTCAAAATATTGTAGATCTAATGAAAATATTAAGATAAAACCCCAAAAAATCAAACTTAAAAGAAAAACCCTAAAATCAAAAGTGAATTTAAAAAAACATATTCCATTTTCGTTTTTATAGAGATGAATTACTCATAAAAAATCGAAAATAAAAAAATCAAGAACTAAACCCGAAAAAACGAAAGAAAAAATTGAAAGAAAAACATAAAAAATGTATTCGACCCTAGAAAAAACGAAATAACATTTCACAAATTGATTCATTCAAACCCTAGATCTATAATCAAAATTTCTAAATGAAAAAAAACGAAGGAAAAAAAATGAAGAAACAGAATCCGAAAAAAACCAAAAAAATATATAAACTCTACAAAATCGAAAAAAATCCAAAATAAATAACTAAAACAGAAAATCAAGTCATAAAAACCTAAAAGAAAGCAAAAAAATACAATAAAAGAGAAAAGTAGAGTTGAAAAATCAAAACCTTTTGTGGGGGTCTCGCGATGATTGCGGGGGACACGCGGCATCTGCGGCGCGTTAGGGTTGCAGAGGAGACGGATGTGGAGGTGGTTGTGGTGTCGGTGGTAGGGAGAGGGAGTTGAGAGGAGAGAAGAAAGAGCAGAAATGGGATTGAAGAGAGAGAGAGAGTGATGTAGAGGAAATGAGGATAGAGAGAGAGATGTGAAGGAAATGAGGATAGAAATGAGGAGAGAGAGGGTGGGTTATTGAGGAATGAGTGAATGAGGAGAGAGGAGGGGGATTATTGAATATTCAGTCGGCTTAAAAGCAAGTGGGACCGTGGGAGCATGAGTCAGATTAAAAATTTGAAATTAAAATTTACCGACCGCCAACGGTCGATAATTATAATACGGTGGTCGGTAATATTTAATTTTTATTTTTTAAATATTAAATAAATGTTTGTACCGACCGTACATCAATTGGTATATCAATAAAACGGTCGGTACATACCGTCCACAAGTAAAAACGGTCAGTAAATTTTTTCAAACGGTCGGTAAATAACATCGACCTTAAAACGGTCGGTAATAATGATTTTACCAACGGTTTTAATGGCGATCGGTAAAATCGGTCGTTAAAAGCGCGGATCTCTTTGTTGTGAGTAATTTTTCCCTCCCGAAAAAAGGTCGTCGAATTTGTCGTAAATTGGTCGGTGTTCGTCCGGCAATATGGCACCGACCCGATTTTCGGTCGGTGAAGCTCTCCTTACCAACTATCCTTGAGCCGACGAGCTTACGGATCGAAAATCGGTAAACCTATTCAGACCGATTATCTGTCGATATCCGGTCGCCGAGGCATTTTTCCTTGTTGTGTTTGATTGTTATCTTCAATATATCCAGTAAAATTGAGGAGGAATAATGTTTTGTTATTATGTTATTATTATTATTATTATTATCATTATTATTATTATTACTATTATTATTATTATTATATTAATTATTATTATTATTATATTATTATTATTATTATTATTATTATTATTATTATTATTATTATTATTATTATTATTATTATTATTATTATTATTATTATTATTATTAGAAAAACACAAAACGTGTCAAGCGTTACAAACAACTAAAAGATCAGGCGATCTACAAGAAGTTTGGAGGGGTTCGAAGGCTATTGGGTTGATGGATTCTGTTGCTAGGCTTAATGATCCCCAGTGTGAGTTATTGCTTCTTCATGCATGTACTGGAGTTTCCAAACTCCACTTTTTTTTGCGCACTTGATTGTCCGTCTTCACCTTTTGAAGCGGCTCAGTTATCCTTTGATGTGGCTCTTCAGGGTTCTTTGGAGCGCATTGTGACTGCTTCGGGGCCTGGTTTCGGGGATTGGTAATGGCGACTTGCCACCTTACCTTTTGCTTATGGAGGATTGGGTGTTTATTCTGCCGGTGATGTTCGGCATTATGCTATCCTTACATCCCGTTCGCAGTCTTCTGGTTTACAAGTTTTGCTTCTTCGGGTATCTGGTGTTGTTATCTCGGGACCTGCCTTTGATGAGGTCCTAGGTCTTTTCAACAGGACCGTGGAGACCGACCTTATGAGTCGCCTTAGTGAGATCGCTGCCCACACTCATGAAGAAATTGGCAAACATATATTTCACGAAGATTACTACTGGTACGGAATCCACCTTCTCCTTATCTTCACGTCAAGTTGCCTTATGGAAATCAAAATAGGGAGATCACTCATCGACTTGGTTATGGGCGGTCCCAATCTCGGGTCTAGGCCAGACCATGAACGGTAAGACTTATCATTCAATTCTTTGCTATCGATTGGATGTTTCGTTGTTCTCTGCTTCGACGCCGTGTTCTGCTTATTCTCGGGTCTTTGTTGGCGACATTTTTTTGGATCATGTTGTGTCCTGTGCTGGAATATTGGGTATTAAACATCGACACAATGTTGTCCATGACACACTTCTTAATGTCTGTTATCGCTCTGGGATTTCCGCTCGTAAGGAGGTAAATGTTGGGCTGACTAGTGAGGGCGACGGTTGTAACACCCCAATAATCCTCCACCTTTACCTGTGAAATAAATAAACTAAAATACGGAGAACCATTGGCGTGTCACTGCCACGTGTTCAAACGTTTAGGCAAAACAACCTTTTGCAGCGGRATTMAAGTTAGCAAAAATAGTTCAAACCAAGATATTAAATCCCAACATGGAAAAACTCGTTTAACAAGTTGGAACCATTACGGCCCTTATTTGCAAACCAAGGTAAAATCCCTTTTTAAAAACATAGTAACTCAAAATATCAAAACGTTCTGAAGAGTCTACAAAACGTGTAAGTTATAAATACCGTTCGGCTCTCCACAACATCGTCCAGTCCATCTAGTTACTTTATTGCAAACCTGTGAGAATCTGCTCCCCATAATTTCCAAATGAAATAAGGATCATCACAGGTCACCAAGAGAAAAAAGTCGTGGACGACAACAAACAACACAAAGCACACAATCAGCAAAGCTGAGTACATACAATTACAAAAACTCAGAAAACAAACGGACGCATCTCCTAAAAACGGACATGAGCGGGCCCCAGTTACGACACCTGCTTAGAAACAAAGGAAACCCAATTGTGGTGTTCATAACAATCTTAACAACATCATACTTATACACACGGATCCCAACTTCAGATCAATATAACTACTATTACATACAGCTGTCTCAATTACAAGAAATCCAAAACAAACAATAAGCTTCTGTAACTAGATTGTACCTGCAAATATTTACTCGACTTCATAACATGACTCAATATATTATACTACATTAGATTATGATTTGAGCAATAGACAAGGTTGTCCAAATCCAGACCACACGAGGTGCCAGCCGTTCAAATCACCAGAACACACTAGGTGCACAGTTCAATTCCCCCATGCCTCTTCGTCGGAAAGGCATCAAAATGGTGAAGCGGGCGCGACTTCCGTCACCGAAGCTAGTGAGATCTCAGCTACTATCAGATATTAAAATTCCAGCAACACAGACAAGTATAGTAAGAAAAACCTGACGAGGGACGCGTTGATCAAACGGCCCTCGGAGAAGCGGAATAAAATCGCACCCCAACCCCTGATGTCATACTTCCAGACGTGCACCCAATCCAGAGTTTTAATTGCTCATCCATATATATTATTTAATCGTATTATTGACAATTTGTCCATTACTCACAAACAAACACAAAAGACCACATAACCAATTATTTAACCAAATAAACTCGTCATTAAGACTTTGAATACTTCCTTGTACTCATCGACACATTAAGTATGAAAACGGTAATAAGAATCAACCTATGGAGTAAGTTCATTAACTCCACTTGAATTCATCCTTTGTATTTATAAAAACCTCATGAAAGCAAGTTATACTTGACTCACTTAACATCAACAGAAAACCATCTATTATAGGAAATAGACTAATATCAACCTTCTCTCAAAACTCATGAACAAACCAAATTCTCAATATTCCACAGTTTCACAATTAATAGAATCTAATACACAAATAGATTGACTTATTCGTGGACTCCCAAACAATTCAAGAAATTTCCTAATCATGCCTCTATGTTCTCCAATATCCCTCAAGCATACATATACACAAGGATTTCGCAAGTGTACGTACCTTGAATAAACGATGCGACAAGCACTTAAACACTTAGAAATGACCTCTACGAAGTCTTCTCCTAATCATATAAATAAAACTCGAATCAACACACTTGACTTTAAATTTACAGGCATACTAAGCTGATTTTAATGTGCTCAAAGTTACTAAAAACATGTTTTTTATTCTTCCATAAAAACCCCATTGATAGTATAAATATTATATTATAGCCTAAGCTTGAAATCATAAAAATCTAGTTTTTCAATAATGAATTCAGCCTTTTAAATTCGTTTAACAAATCGAAATTTTTTCCTTTTCACTCAAAATCATTTAACACCCAAAATATACTTATACTAGTAATAAATAAGTATTAATATATTGGTTTTGAAGTGAAAACCCTTACTTTCAACACTACGCTTCAAAAATATTTATGAAAAATCTGAAATTTATGGAAACTTGCAAAGACAGGTCTAGGGCTTGTATACATATATAATAGGTTCATTAAAACAAGTTTAATTCATACAAAAAACATTACTTTAAAAATCATCAAAACCCCTTATTACAAAATCTGAAATTTGTTTAAAGCCCCAAAAATTCAACTTTCTTGATTTTATACAACCCAATTCATCACAAAAGACCATTAAATCATCAAACTATCAAAAAGCCCTCCACCCAATTTAAAGCCTAAATCAATCATACTAATCTGAAAATTCCTTTTTAAAACTTTTAAATTGGAAAAATTACAAACTAAAAACACAACACAATAAACATTAATAACTCATCGAAATATACTCAAAACAACTGGTTCACTAGAGTCAATTTGATATCTGTTAAGACTATTATCATCAAAATCAATTACACCATAAAAGAAGGAATCAAAAAGCGAAGGAAGGGGAAGGGAGGCCGAACAGTGGCGGCGAGAAGTGGCCGGCAAGGGCAGCGGCGGTGGTGGCGCGGGACAGCAGAGCAACGCAGAGGCAGGGGCAGGCAACCACGACGCAGCACAGCAGTACAACCGCAGCACACAGCAGAGTCAACGCAGCAGGGTTGCGGCTCTGGTGCGGCTTCGACCGCGGTGGTAGGCAGCAAGTGGCCAGGAAGCACGGCGGCTTCTGCTCTCTTTCTGTGCCTCTCTCTGTTCGGACTTCCTTCTCTTCTCTCTTTCTTTTTTTTTTTTTGTTTTGAAAAGGTAATGAATAAAAGTTGGCGTGATTCAAAAGATTAAGGCAAGAAGTAGCCCTTTATACCTTAGGTTTAGTTGATTTAAAATATTCTATTCTGAAATATTTTTTTTATATATGAGTAAAATAAAATCAAGTAATCATAAAAATAAATATGTTTAAGCAAAATTTTTTTGAGTGGAAACATGATAATAATTTAAACAAATATGTCTATAGTTTAAACAACATATATCGTTTTTGTAAAATAATCATAATATAGTTTTTAAGAAAATTTAATTATAATTATCCAAAACTTACGGGGGATTACAACGGTGCTCTTTGACCTGCGGATATCTGCTCTATTCTTGGGATACGGCCTAAGATGTGTGCATCGACCTGACGGGAGTCTTCTCTCTCACGCAATCTGGGTTTTGTCAACTTTGTTTCCTTGTGGGGTGGGTTACAGCGGCGGCACAAGGAAGCGGGACCAAAATGCAGCGAGGTGTCGGGACATTGGCCTACGGTTTCTGCTTTTTTCCTTTCTTCTTTGGCGGAAATTAGAAAGGGAGCAGTTGCGCTTCTAAGCGGATCCGAACTTACTCCAGGGCTCAGGTACATCGCTCCCGTACTACTGCTCACATCTTTGGTAGGATAGGTTTTTATAAGCATCGAGGAGTAGGGGCCCAGATTGTATCTTGACTCCCTCAACTTCTTGTAATTGTTGTTTGATGTTTATTATTATTATTAATTATTATTATTATTATCTTATTTTTACTTATTATTTATTATTATTATTATTATTAGATTAATTATTATTATTATTTTTATTATTATTATATTATTTTCATAATTAATTAATTATTTTTACATAAATTATTTACATAGTCTATCATCCCCTGGCAATCGACACGGGAGGCTTACAACACGTTGAAGGCACTGGGACCGAAAATCATAAAATAAACTTGGACAGACTCTTGGTGAAAAATGTCACAATTTGATAAGTCGAGGATGGAACATGTAAAACGAACTTCGCTATTGCACTTTTCCGCGAACTAAAATAAATATCCATTCAATAGGTTTTAGTGGCGTTGATGTGTGCCGGATTATAAGAAAGATAAAATGGCACTAAATTATTGCAATATAAACTAGTGTGGTCTTTGAAATAGGACTTCAGAAGCTGCAGAAGACGATTTCGAACCAACAAGACTCAAAAACCACATTCGCAACCATCTATATCTCAGCTTCAGAACTAAGACTTTGCATAAATTAGGTTGCAGAAGAAGGTTGATGTCACCAAGAAACACACAGTAGACGGAAGTAGACCGACGAGTGTTAGGACAACCACCCTAATAAACATCCGTGTAAGAGAGAAGAGAAGAATACAAAAGACTTATATAAATGCAATCCAAAACCAGACGTACCTTGAAGATATTGGTAAAATACGCTAATAAGGCATTCATCATGCACAACCCGACTCTTATAAGGAGCATGCATAAATAAGCAAACTGCAGAATAGCTAAGAAAGGTATGTACGAGTAAAAGTCAAGTCATGAGAGCGCCGCAGCAAGCGGACGATACACGTGTGGGATCATCACACGGAGGGTAGTATGCTCACTCAGTTTAGCCCTTCGAATCACAAGAGTGAGAGAGCGCTTGCAGTTAGACATGCTGGCTCGCGCAATAATATCCTAGCATATTTCTGTTTGATAAAAATAAACAGTATGCATGCGAGACACAAAAACCCCAAAAAATAATTGAGTTTCGCCCCATCTTTCATACAGAAAATTAAGAACCAGTCACTTAATAAATGTGACGCAAAGATCGGACGAAGCAATTAGAATAATCACATTAACATAAAACAGACAAAGGCATATATGCAGTAGCTTGACATGGTGATAAATGAACAACGAAGTATCTGAGCTTACTTTTGAACGAAATCCGAATTGTGGCCAAAAACTTGACGAAACGCTGGTAACGCAGCGCGTGGACCTGTTCAGAACCATAAAGAGATTACGAAGAAGACAGATAAGATTCGAGCGAGTCGGATCCCTGAATTCTAACGGCTGATACATGTAGATCAGTTTTATTCAAGTGACCATGTAGAAAAAGCATTTTTGACGTCAATTGATAAATACCGACCAAGCCGACATAAAGCAATGCTAAGAACCGTACGAATCGTACCCGGCTTGACAACGGACAAAAAGTTCATCACAAATCAATGCCTCCCATTGAGTTTACTCATCAGCAATCATCGAGCCTTATACTCTACAAAAGAACATCTGACTTTTTTTTTTGTGCGAAAAATCACAAAGAACGAATAATATTAGCATTAACAGGACGCGGCGACCAACTCCATAACATTTTCAATAAAAAGGCATCAATATTCCTCTTGCATTGCAATTTCCAATTAGGGTCATGAGAGACTGAATTGGATATTTGAAAATACATATGTTTATTTACGACCGACATTATAATAGTTATTATTTCATGTAGAAAGATTTGTTGATGGTTCAGATAAAGCGCTTGAATTAATTGTTGTCACAAGTATATCTTAACCATACAAGGGCGGCAAAGGGGGAGGGATTTACCTCATAACAATTTACTTGTTATCTGCCACATATCTAGAGTTTTTTAACACTCAGGTAATATTGGTTCAACAGTCAGGACAAACCTAATTTTTATATGGTGATTTTTTTGGGAAAGAAGTGTCGTTTGGCTGTTTTGTAATTTAGCTGAAACTAAGTTTTGGAGGAATAAAGTAGACAGTCAGAGCAATGAATAAAGGGGAACTAATAAGAGATCAGGCTCACTCGTAATTATCTTTTTGGGGGGGTTTAAAGTTCCCCTTTTACCAAAAAAACCCTTTGCCCAACTTTCTCTTGGTGATATATATAATTTAACCTAGGTTTAATCAAAACAACCTCTAGTTGTTGCGTAATTAGAAATTTCTATGCTTATTCTGGTTACTTGCTTGGAAAAATACAGTGATGCTTGAATTTCCCACATTTAGCTTGTTTCACCTTGAGTGCATTTGTGATCTTCAATTCTTTGAAAACGCTGGTCGTACACTTGCTAACTGAACCTTTTATTCTTATGATGGCAAGGCAGGATGATGATCTTGAGAGGATGCACTTCTGAGAAGTTAGACATTGGCGGTCGTGGATGCTACCTTTATTTGCCCAATGTTTTGGCCTTAACATGTTTTTAAGTTATATCATGTCTATATGTTTTTCTACTATTTGTTTATGTTGTAGAAAACGTCGGTATTTTAAAAAGGCTAAGGAAGAGGGAGCGCTGCAACACGAGAACGATTTAGAGAAGTAGTGAGGAGAATAGTTTCAATTTGTCTCTTGATTTAAGCTTTGGCTTTTTGTGTATGTGTTATACCTTAGAAATTTCTTCTCTAATGCTCACATATCTTTGGACAGGTTTCACTGTTCGCAGGTGGCACGGGTTGACGGGTGCACAGGTTCTCAGTTCAAGGTTTATGAAGCTTCTTGGAAGTTAAGTTTCCATGAACAAGTGAGAAAGCCCAAGTCGCCAGCTAAGGCCCAAAGGAAAAGGATAACTTCAGGAGAACCAGACAGCAAGCAGTTACCATACATCAGAGACACAGGAAGCATTCCAAATGAAGTAACGGTGTCGACATCCCTTGAGAATTCGGTAAGGCAGTACATGTGAAGCTTGGCACCTTGCTCTACAAGTCAGGAGGCACGCCCATTACTCTTGGCAGTTATGATCAAGGCGAATTGATATATATACTAATAGATTGTACTGGACAAAACACAACATTATTTCAACATTCATTAGTTACTTACTTTCTGAGAGATATATACGCGAGAACTGAGAATAATCTCTAAGAGTATTCATAAGAAAAACCTGTATTTGTACCTGTATCAAACGAATTCATAGGCGGATTGATTGAATCAAATCCACCCGCGGTTTTT
>SNQN01003600.1:44499-59627 GCA_008642245.1 Bassia scoparia | reverse complement strand
GTCTCTTTTCTATCATTACGTTGAGGAATCTTGGAATTCAATCTTTGACTTCTTGTGTCAACATGCTTTTACAGAATGGTATTCTATACCGAGGTGTTTCTCCTGAAGTACTGATGTGTGATCAAGCAGGGCGCCTGCAGGTCAGTTAATATAACATTTTTCTTTTCTTTTCCAATAAGAAAACTCAGAGGATAGTATGACGAATATTTTGTGTTTGTAGTTTGTAGACTTCCGATTCGCGAAACAGTTATCTGGTGAAAGGACATACACAGCTTGTGGAATAGCAGATTCCTTATCTCCGGAAATAGTGCTGGGAAAAGGCCACGGTCTTTCTGCTGACTGGTAATAGTGATACAATTAATCTTGTTTTGTCCTATGTTTTCTGATATTTGTTTCTGCTGAATTGAACTGAAAGTATGAAAGTGCAGTACTCTAGTCCAGCGTAGCATTTCATTTGCAATTTACTCGAATCATTCCCGCTTAAGTTAATGGATTGCTAATTTTCTCATTTTCATTTCAGGGGACGAAATTGTTATTTTTAATGTAGGAAGGGATTGAAAATTATGAGAAATCTCCACTACATGCTTTTCCCCTTCTTTTAGACAGGGCTATTTATAAATTATTAAAAAAAATCTTTTCTGAACAATTAAAACTTTTGATGAAATTTGGGCTCCATTGAAGTATTTTTTAGCATGAAGATGTCTTCAGCCCAAATAAACAGGCCTGTATTATGTAATTTAGCACTTTTGTAAAATCTTTTGCATGTTAGATTCAACTCAAATATCGATTTGAAGTGTTCTTGATAGAGTAAACATGTATGCATTATGTCCAATACTATGCTATTTGCTGAAATGTCAAAATTTCGTTTTTCCTTTTGTGATATTATCTTCATTTATGAATGTMATACTCAATATTCAATTTTTCTCAGGTGGGGTTTGGGAGTTCTAATCTATTTTATGCTGCAAGGAGACATGCCTTTTGGATCATGGAGAGAGAATGAGCTTGATACATTTGCAAGGATRGCCAAAGGGCATTACAATTTTTCGCAGTCTTGCAGTCCTGAAGCCATAGATCTTATAACAAAGGTCCTTCACAATCCAATATCTTAATTTATATCTTGAGCTACCTTTAACTTTCCAGTTAAGCTGACCTACTCTTGTATTGTTAATTATTCAGTTACTTGAAGTCGATGAAACTAAGAGACTTGGAAGTGARGGACCTGATTCTGTCAAAAATCATCAATGGTTTGCGGGATTCGATTGGAAGGGGTTTGCAGATCAAKGKGTTCGTGTACCTGATGAAATCATTTCCCGCATAAGTCACCATTTAGAGAGCCTCCGTGGTGATACTTCTCCATCACCATCTTCACCCCTCCAGACTTTTGAAGAGCTGAACACCTCAGAGTGGCTTGAAGACTGGTAACCAATACTCTAGATGTGAATTTTACTCTATATTRTGTCGGATGATCATATAGTAAAATTGTTGGGGAAAACAGCGCCAATCTGAAGGTCAGATATRTCTRATCCTCCCTTTTCCCCTACCTTACATTTGTMATATATGAGGAATGATAGTGCTGAAATCATCCTCTTTTTTTGGTCACCTAGAACCTTATCGCCATTTATGCAGCTAGCTAGGGGGATGGAGTAATAGTTCATGTAAATAAAATATAATTTGTAAAGGAATGAGCTTTCTCCTTCCCATGAATCGTCTCAGRTTAATTTTTGCKTCCCACTATGAAATTCTGTTGGTGGATTGTAGGTAGCGTTTTACTCGAATATATGCSGCGTTTCCCATCTTATTGAAATACAAAGGAAATTGTATATGGTTCTACCATATCTGTGTTTTTGCTGCTGCTTAATTCAGACAAAGTAACATATCAGATTTCACCTCTTTTCATAATTTTGTTTCAACTAGGATTTTATTTTAGTACATGGTAGCTAGAGGAACTGCTTGGTTTTCTTTCCTAAACTAACCGCGAATTTTTGTTTTGTTTGTAATGATCAAAGGATTGCAACCRCAAGAGCACCTTTGTCTACAGGCAAGCAACTTATCATTATCTCTCAGCTTTACGATCGCCCGAATAACAAAGGGGTTATGGGTATTAAAARGAGTACATATGAAACTAAAGTGTCATTACATCTCTGAAGATTATGAAATCTACCCCATTGTCCTATTGTTGTTAGAAAAGGATATAAGAAATTCGTATCGATATAACTGCATCATCACTCTGCTGAGCTATAAGACAAGTGTGAGGACTGAGGAGTGGTTGCTTAAATTTTGCAAAAAAATAAGATAAAATGTTGGTGATGACAAAACAAGATGTGAAGCAGTTGCATTTTGTGACTTTACTTGAAAACTTATTGTAAGAAAAATACATTGTATTATCTAAATTTGATGTGCAAAATTATAGCCTAATAGCCTATGTTATAGACCTACAAATATGTGAATATGATGCTTGCTTGCTTGCTAAGATTTGGGAATTATGTTTAATTTTGTTCTTCCCAAATTTATTGGCCTAATGACCACCTTAATGCTTTATTAGGAGTGTGAAAAAAAAGAGAAATGACAAACTAGAAAATTAATGATTAGTGAACATTGTTCTTGGTGTGTAAGGCTCACCCCTATTTTGACATTTTGTTACTAGCGTTATATGTGCATGTGTCACGTCCTCACGTCCTATAGATTTCAATAATGTCATATTTTCTCAGTTGCAAAATAAACGCAACGATTAGACACTTTTTTTCCTCTACTTTATGTCAAATCATTACGTTTATTTTGATACGGAGGAACTTTCCTGATCTCCTCGATACAAATTACTTGTTACACTTTTCTTATTTGAGCAATCATTCTCTTTATTTATTATGATGTTCTCATCAATTTTGAAATAACTGATCACACCCATATTATTGGCCATATTGTTCTCATCAATGCTTTAAATCATAATCCTTTTATTCCACTTGTTCCTGCTTTGACTTTGTACATTTGTCAATGCACTTCTTTGACCATAAAAAATTCATAAAATTCATTTATACGTTAAAAAAATTATAATGTTTGAACATTAATAAATTACTCATAGTGATGAATCAAATAAAACCTATCATGACGGTATTTGTTCAATTATATTGTGAATAATTTAAAAAATTCTCTCAAAGTGTAAACATTATCAAGACTACAAGTGAGAACAACAAATGACCCCAAGGTGTAAGTTTTATAGTCATATAAACCCACCTTAACAAGGGGTTGCAATTTGGCCAATTTGAACTTGAAGATCAAAGGGTATGTTTCCATCGATTGAAATGAATCGAAAATAATCTAAAATAAACGAATCCGGAGTCTAACAACAATGTTTAAGGCATTAAATTACAAAATGAATGTTAGTTTTGAATTTCGATCGATCTCATTGTTCTTGATCATCAAAAGTGTAATCTTAACACGATCACAATTCTTGTTGATGAGTATGCACAATGAACATATTGCAGACGTTCTAGAATACTACAGCAAACTATCTTCAACTCCTCATCATCATTACTGCGCAACTTGAATTATGAAATATACTATTATGTGGATTATTCCCGTTGACCTCATCGATCTTACGTAACTAGAACTTTAATCTCGAATTAATCACATGATTATTTTCCCATCTATTCACTATAAGGGCATGTACTAGAGATTTAGGTATGCGTATCGAAATTATCGTAAATTTATTGTGCATTTATGCACCAATACTTTGCCTATCATAAAAATGGATTGTTCGGTCATCGATAAAAGACGATAATAAGCTTACTTATGTTTTATGGGATGAAACTGGTATTGCATGTAGCTTTCAAGAGCTTCTTATTTATATATCCTAGGTTCATGCGCATCATAACATTGATATAGAAGGATGAGGTAATCCATAGGCTATGTGTACATATACTATTCCATTCTTCGTATTTATTTACGTTTACCTTTTATCTTCGTTTTCTTTTTATACCTTACAATGTTTTATCATTATAGTTACTTTTACTCAAAATTTTCTCATATTACTCCTTATTTATTCCTCTTATCTCAATGTGTCCCTTCAAACGTAAAAATAAACTTGAAACGAGGAATACATGCATAATAGCCATCTCTACATAATTAATTCACTCACAATGTCTTCTTTTTTAGGGTCGATGTTCATTAATATCATTTTCTGTATAAAGCTAACTTATTCTGAATTTAAAAAATAAACCCCCATAAATGGCACCAACTTGCACCTTTTTGTATTCTATTCAAACTCTTTGTACACAAAGTATATATTCTATCTATAGTTGTGAAATTACTAGTTAAAAGAACAACAAAGAAGTCATATATTTACTACAAAGTCTTATATCAAAATATAGTCAATGTTCGTAGTTTAAGCGTTTGCAGTTTAGTGGATCAAGTACGAGTAGTAGTTAATTAATGGCTTGTCCGATTCACGTAGGTACAAATTCAATGCAAATTATATTAATGTAAGCAAATATCATCATCTTAACAACAATATAATTATAAGTTATAAGAATCTTTACCAATTAATTGTTGGTGCAATGGTGATTTAGATTGCATTTGGTAGAAAGAACGTGTGTTCGAACCCTCACCAACAACAATTGGGGGATGAAAACCTAACCACCCAAAACCGAACCCCGAATCCAAATTAGCTCAAATCATGAATTGGGTGGATACACAAAAAATAATAATTTAAGTGAATCTTTTCAAGTTGGTTAACTTTTTTTTTTTTTGGGTTGCCTAAAAGATAAGACAACAATGTCTTGCATGACTTCAATTGATTATCCTATTATTACTTGACTCTTTAAACCAGGGTGGCTGTTGCAGCTTCTTGTCCCCTTAATTAATTAAGTACTTACAATTATTAAAATATTAATTTATGTGCATGATTACTAGAACTAGCTAATCACGATTTTTAATTAACATGTATGAAAATGGAAAGTTGTAACTTATAAGTTTACTCGATCTTGCTCGCAAGTCTTTTACATTCAATTTCACTTATGAAGTGTAAGAAAAGTTGTCATTGATATTCTTTAATTAGCGGTGACATTGAAATTTATAATTACAGAGGTTTGATTTTTATATACAAAGTACTTACATTCGAAAGCTTTGATTGAGACGATGAAATTTGAAATTAATGCATAATAATATTCTTAAGTTCAATTAAAATTCTCGTGATATTCACTTTACAAGGATAAGTTAAACCGAGTTGTTATTAGAGTTACGATGTAATTTTCCCAAATTCCTTATCGCGCCAATACTCTACAAAAAGAAAAAGGGCAAAGTTTGGATAAAGAAAAAGATACATGACCTAATTCAAAGTAGAAATTAAAGAAAAAGAAAATTGTCTTGTTCTATCTAATTAAAAACTAAAGTATATGCTCATATGACAAAAGTTTGCTACTTCTACTTCTTTTTGAAGTGAAAAAACAGTCAAAAGAGGGCAAAAATTAAAGATAAGAAAAAGAAAAGGTGACAAAGAAAATCTATACATCCAATATCTGACTTGTGTCCTGATTTTGCTGTTGTTGTTGGTGTTGTTGGTGTTGTTGTTGTTGTTGCTGCTGCTGCTGTTGTTGTTGCTGAGACCTGTTTTTTTCTCTATTCGCAAACCATTGAACTGTTCTTTTAGCAATTGGAAACCATTTTTTTCTCCTCTTCATCAAATCTTCTCTAACATAATCATCATCATTWTCACTGTTGTTAACCTCAGAATTTGCTAAACATTGTCTCAGTTTACTCTTCATACTCATCATATGCTTAAACCTTGACAATGCTGTTATCTCTGACAGTGATCTTTTATCGGCTGGTATCAGGCTACTCCTCCTTGGAGGACTTAAGCTCATGTTTGTTTCGCWCGAATCTTCGAAACCCATTTCGTTCCTCTTGATCTGATGACTAACTTTATCTTCAAATGACATCTTTCTCATCATTTCTTCCCTTAAGTCCATCATGCCATTCTGATCACTGTCACAGCCTTCYTTATTGTACACCCTGAAGTTCACTCGATTTGACAAATCAGAGGAAGTAATTCTGTCACTTGACATAACTCCGAGCATTTCAGAGTTCAAGAACATCAAATCAGATGAGCTAACATCGCTCCAACGATTCTTGAACATAACATCAGAAACAACAATCTGATGATTAAGCCTGTGCAAAAGAGAAACACCCTTTTCTTGATCATATTCATCAGCAGTACCACCCTTTTGATCATCTTGTTGTATGTGAATTTCTTCTTCCTTTCTTGAACTAAAAATCCTCCTGAAACTCCCTCCTAGGCTAAATCTCGAGGACCTCAGAGCACTATTTTCGCGCTCTAGGAAAAGCTCGAAACTTCTTGAGGAAACATCCCCTGCATCGGATTTTTGGCACCCGGTCATGTACCTCATGCTGCTCGAATTAGTACAAGTGATTAGATCATCAACGCTTACAATTCGCCTGCATAAAGGACAAGTTGAGTGGCGCTCAAGCCACAAGTCCACACACTCTATGTGAAACCCATGCTTGCATTTAGGCAACAGCCTTAGCACTTCAACCTCCTCAAACTCGGCCAAGCATACCGCGCATTGTAGGCCTTGTTTGGCTCCTTTGAGGGAAGAGAACCTGAAAAACGGAAGAGATTCAACAACCTTCTTATCAATCCCTGAGAACCTTGTGCTGTTGCCAAACATGCCACTAGTGGTCTGGTTTCGACTCACATTGTGAATAGCTGATGCTCTTCTATGGCAAAACTTTGCGTAGATTAGGAGCATCAGTGTTAAGGAAAACATGAAGGAAAGCACCCCAATCACCACGAATAAGCTCGGCTGAAAATTCGACGAAGTTGGTGTGTGTTGATCAGCTTGTTCTTGAGCATGGACTAATTCTATAGCAWTGAAAATTAGCATAACAAAATTGATCCTAGTAATCATGATTTATTAGGCAAAAAAATAATATTCTTACTACTAATGAAAYAATGATAAGAGTTTAATTAGGACTTTAGGCTATAAATTATCAMACATGAAAGAGTTGCACTATTTTTATATGCATTTGTTGTATGAAAAAATGCAAACAAAAATAAGGGATTTAATAGGAGATTGAAATGGGGTTTGGTATTAGGGTTCTAATAAGAATTTTAGATTATCTGGTATCTATTTATACTATACTATGTAAAGTATAAATAATTGAGTAATGATGACATTAACATCTACTTTTTTTWAAAAAAAAATTAAAAAAAAAATCAACTTTGATTTCAATATGTTTTTTGTCACTTTTCTGGGTTGGTTCCTATCTAATGAGAGATGCTGACCTTTTGCAATGAAGAGGAGTAAACTCAAAGTAGTTGTGTTTTATTTTGGGTTACAATAAAATTTAATAATTAACTTCTATAATAATAATTAAGTTGTTTTTAATTTAATTGGTAGATCCAAGAGTCTAATAGAGGTGTGCAAAATAAAGTAAATTGTATGATATAATTGATTTTAACCTGTGCCAGTCATTGAAAGAGGCATATGAGTTGCAAATGTTTAAAAATGAGGAATATATCATAATCTAACTGCTCTTTATATATTGTAATAAAAGTGATGATTATATCAAAATGTTTTGTTACTGTTGACAAACTAATATCATTAATATGAACTCATCATCCTATAAAATAGAAATGTTTCATCTCAACCATTGATATTGTTGGTTGTAGGCTGTTGATGAGAAGGTTATGCAAAGTCTTCTAGGCTAAAATTTACTCCTCCGTAAAATATAAGTCAACAGTTTGACTTTGACACATATCATAAATCTCACTTGGATCACAATTTGTGACTTGCACATAAAAATATAGTCATTGCCGATTTCGTTTGATTGTCTCAATTACGTATTTTATGAATATGTATATTTTTTATCAAAATACATGTAAAATTATTCAATCCTATTAGTTTCTGTTCCGATATACCGTAAAAAGACAAATATTGTTGTTTTGTTTACGAAAAGAATGTACTTTTATTGATAATTCGCTCCGATTTTTCAAAAATTGGTCTTACATACATTCAGCTACATATATAGTGAGTATTATTTTTTTCGTCTTTACGTTGACAGAAAATCTGTTTTTTAAAAAGACTCCGTAAACTCCATAATATAATTGCCCTAGGGTAATAGATTAATCAAAGATCTACAGTGTTTTTGTATATAGTTAATAGATAAAGTTATTAAACATATAAAGACAATATACAACAAAACAAACTTCTTAGAGTTCTAATTCAGCCACATTATAATTATAATGTCATCAGTTAATTACCTAACAATAGACAAACCCTTTAAAGATATCAACTGTTTATATTGGATCCCTTATTTTAAAATGTTATTAAAACTATATTGTGGTTTGCGCTAAATTAAAAAATTTTAGTATCCCAAAACAAGACCACATAAATTGATTGTGTTTGAAACACTTATTTGAAACAAACCATAAATTTTGAGATTTAGTTTTGGAAATCTTAATAACAAGCCGCGCCTTTTTAAACAAAACAATATAAAATCAAATACAGTAGTCAAATTGTGATCCATTTGCAGTGATATGTCCAGATTGCACTATAAAACAACCTTTATTACTTTGACATCCTTGGTATTGGTATACAAAATCAATAGAACTGTGACTAATGTTAATTAACTAATTCCCTCCGTAACACATAAACTTGCAACGATTAATAAAGTAGAGAGAAAAGTGTCCATTATTACCAGTTAATGTGCTACGGATGAGTATATAATATATTTTAGTTAATGAGAGCTCTGCTATATGTCCTGAGAAGTTTTTTTTAAAAAAAATACCATGATAGGAAGAATTGTTGGAATAAGAGAAGACAATGCTCATAATTTGAAGAACATCACAAACATGAATTCTATTGCATATGCTTGTTTTTCAGGAAATCCAAGCTGGAAGGAATATCTTACCATCTTCTRCATRACTACTAGATTTTCGCCTCCTAATCRTGAGAAATTTGCACATGGAAATGAGGAACTGTATATTCTTCCCATTCAAATAAATATTACTACTTGTACATTATACCAAGAATAAATTAAATTATGTAGAGTAATCCAAGTCAACCTTTTTATCTTAGTTGTTTGGTATAATTGTTAGCACATAGAACATGAGATTTCATTTTCTTTTCTAACGTCGAGGGAGTCATAGACACTAATGATAATGATGTGGATAAGATTCGATACATGCAATTATTGGTTGATATATTGTTGTTTGAGGTATGAAACAAGTAGGCGAGTTGATAGAAATATTTACGTGATTAATAATAATGGTTTTATAACCAATAGAGATATAACCAAATAAACCAATATATGGGTTAGAGATATAATGAATAATCAATTAAGGGAAGTTCTAGTAAGAGAAATAAGAAAATGAGAAAGTCAATTATAAACTATCAAGTTTTTCACTTTTATAAAAGGTACTAAAAAAATCTTTCATTTGTACTTTTGAATACTCAGCAGATTATAATTGGTTTTCTCATTTTCTCATTCTAGCATATCTCAACCGATAAATATGGTTGAAGTAATGTATTACTAGCTAGGTTAAGTGAATAGTGTAAATGAGAATGGACCAGCTAAATTATAGGAGTACTYGAGCTTAAGGGAACAATTCTATGTGCTTCAATAGTCAAACAATACTTGTATTATTAGAAAGTTTTAAAAAGTCAATGGTTCAATTCTATTTGTTGAACGATGCATGGTATCACGGTTTGATGAGACTTGAGAGCTTATCAAAATGAAAATTTATAATGAGAAAGGTCTTTATATTATCACAATATTTTTTATCGTTATTTTTATTATCGGGTGCGTCTGAGTCACAAGGGCATTTCGATATCAGAAGCAATGATTTGTGAGTAGTTTTTATTGTACAAGGAACCCTAAAAGCAGTTATATAGGCGAGATTTTGATCTTGGGTTTTGGAAACCCTTCCTAACAAATTAATTGGCACTCCCTTAGTCTTAATTAGGGAAGAGGGGAGTAATTCTTGTACATACTGACAAGCGTACATCAATACATGGACATTACCTGTATTGTAGCCAAACTGCTTACAAAATCTACAGCTGCACTTCCTTCAAGCTACGTCAACCCTAAACCCCGCAGTAGCGTGGTGCATGGAGGCGTGGAGCACTTGGAGCCCAGAAAAGGCTCAAATGCGATGCTCGATTCAAATGTTCTATGTCGTAAAGCAATAGGCAATTCCAAGTGTTGACAGCACGATAGATAGCACCAAAAGAGCAAAATTTGACATTTTATTGAGCATTCAGAGAGACTGCTACAACATTCGAATAAATCATTACATTGATCCCTAAAGAAAAACAGTAACAGTAACAGTACTAGTTCGAGGACAATATCATTTTATTAAGCAGCTGACTCGGCTTTCTGTAATTTACAGAGGAGAAATCTCTAAACATACATTACAATAATGAAATAAAACCTGCTRGTTAGACTCAAGCTACCCTGATAATCAATAATAATTATTGCCGATTTGGAGAGGAGATCCAGATGTACAAGTTTCACCTCTCAACAGTATCGACTAGAAGTCTAGAATGGATGTTGTTTCTGAACCTGGCCTTGATCAACATGACCAGCTATGGCCATCATTCTATGGCAGCACAGAATCATCTYRGATAAGACWTGGAAACTAAGTAGGTTTACAGTACCTCAACAACAGTTCCTCTCAAACTTGGACTTCTTTCTGTTGATCATCACTTCAGGTACTAACAGTCAGGACTTCGCAGAAGTTGTTGGGTTGGTGCTTCGCAAGGATGCAATGCTGGAGGTAGTAACTGGGCTTTGTTCCTCTTCCGAAGCATGTCGTATGAACTCTTCAGGAGACATATGGATTCCATGGCAAGCACATACYATCTTWATCTGGGTAGCATTGTACTTATAAGTGACACCAGAAATCGTCTTACCATTGGGTCCCTGGCTTGTAGTAGATACCCAAGGTAGGTTCGGAAAGGACCCAGATCCGCCAAAATTCACTTCAGCAGCAATTCCAGGCTTTATGCCTGGATACTCTGATGGAAAACTACTTCCTTGTCCTTTRGCATCATCTTCAACCTGAGAAGAGGAGCCATCCTCAGCCYCTAATTGCGGTGTTTGACCCCTAGATTGTTCTACAGGATGCCCATCAAGACGTGCAGATTCAGATGAAATAGGGTTGACCAATTGCATTGGAACTGCATGTCAGAAGAAATATATCAAAAACAAAGTCAAATCTACTTGGTAGGTCCCCGAACAGTAGAATTTTTTTTTTCACTGAGTAATTAAAACCTATCAACCTACTTCTAAGAACTATGGCAATCTTGTTTAAATAATAGGCATAAAAGGTAAGCATTCTTGGCAACTAATCACACGAAGAGACAATGTCCAACAAGCAAAGCTGAGCTGAAAACTAGCTTGAAGCTTGTTCTGGAAACTCCAAAATCAGCTGCTCTTAACTATACTAGGGTAAACAGCTCTTAGTAATTTCTCTTTCAAATAAACCAAGGTTAAATCTATATCCACAAATATGTTTCCTCTAAGTAAAACTTGCTCCTTACAAATTTTTTATATAAAAATCTATCACTTTACTCATCTTCAATGACATGTATTTAGTTAAGAGGTAAATAAATAACCATAAGATTCGGTTTTAAGAAAAACTCATACAAACTCCATGGTAAACAACTTCATCCAAGAATGATTCTTATTTCCCATGATACTTCGATTACCATCCATTACCATTTATATCCAGTTATTGAGTGGGATATTTACTCAATGACATAGCAAAGTGTGGTAGAGAAACTAGATCTTGTCTAAGGAAGTAATAGATGCAGTGCTATATATGTTATTTTTTTGCCTATCTGTACATCTGCATCATCTTATTCCGACGCTCTGGCATGTTGGCAAATAGTTTCTGAACATGGCTTGTTTCTGAATAATTGAAAGTTGGCCATCACAAATATAGCCAACATGAAGAAATCAAGACTTGTAGATGGACATGTACCATTTTATAACATGGCTTTGTTTCTAAAATAATAACATAACTCTTTTAATATAACCATCATGCACAGGCTCTGACAATGCCCACCAAATGGGCTGTAAAGACATGCTTGATTGTTTGCTAACGAGGAGAAAGCAAAAAGGTACAAGATAAAGCAGAGGAGGTAAGAGCTTGGGAAAAATGTACTTCCGAGAAACATATACCCTTGTTTGAGTTAATAATATATACCCGAGGGCAGAGGTGTGACAGCACTAAAGCTAATTCTCTATCTCTTGCACTAAGAGTACCAAAATACTAATATCACATCAACAATGGTTACAGAAAGTATTAAAACTAGTTGCATTCCATGACACAAGTCATTATACTCAGCTATTAATTCATTCAACTTGAGGATTTCAACATGAAGCTTTTTCAAAAAAAAATCAATTTGCGCATAATGTCTATTAAGCCAAGCACCAACAGCACAACTGAACTCAGAGCTGAGTAGGCATGTATCAGGAGTAAGCTAAAATCATGTCTATAAAGTTACGAAAAAACCCATGGTGAAGGGCTACAAAATATTTAGACACTCCAATATATAATAATCTGATTCTCAAAGAATCTTCAGAATGGCAATATCATTTTCATAGGCAAACATTCAATTACATAAACTCGTAAGGTTAAAGGGAATAGATAATAGTTCCTATAGCTCAAAATACACACCTATACATTTTAATTTTTTCTGAATGTCTGAAAGAAAAAGAACCTCTGCAACTATGCAAGATACATCGTATCATATAAAGTTATAAACCATTCATGCATTCCTTTTATTGATTTGAGATGGCATCCAAGATCATATAAATCATCTTAATCTCCCTTTCTAATAGCAAGTAAAAGTGGGAAACAAGGAAAATAGTTGCAGAAATTAACTGATACACATATAACCCATAGTAATGGACAAGCTCAAACAACAAAAGATGGATAACATATAGGACTACATACCTGAAGTTGATATGGTTCTGCCACTGTAAGGAGAAGGGATAGGTTGAGAATGAGTTACCATTCGCCATGAGCCATCCTTATTATCCAACACTGGTATCTGGACAGGGCTAAAACCAAATGACATCGGCACACTCCCTGCAGCTGCAGTGTGTGGCCTAAGACGCTCCCCATTTGTAGAAGTCATACCCTGCATCACCCCTGATAATGGATGGTTTGACATGCTTGGGGCACTAGCAGAGGGAGGCTCTTTGATGGTTATAGAATATGGAACATTCAAGGTATTCATTGACTGCACAGAAAAAGGAGCACTACTATTTGGTTTTCCACAAAGTTCATTAGGYGCTTGAGAAGAGCTACCACTTCCACCGGGTGTTCTAGATCCATCATCCTGCTGCGAGACCAGCCTAGAGGTAGAACCCTCAGCTTCAGATTCTGCTACATCTTCATTATCTGCAGTCGAACCCTCATCCGTCGTAATGGATATGTGAGATGTTCTACCTTTTTCCTGTAAATCAGAATTACGAGAATCGGTCTCCTGTTTCTTCAGAATATTCATATCAGTGAACACACTTTTACGTTTATTATCACTGGCTCCGGGTTCATCACCAGAAGCACTTCCACCATTAACAGACTGCTGCAAATTACTYAAGAAGTTTTCTTGTGGTTTTACAGCTTCGTTTCTCTGTAAGGATTGCGGAACACCAGCACTGAGAAAATTCTTAAAATCATTTAGAATTTTATTGGCTCTCTCGTCAGTATCTGTTTTAGCATCAGCTGAGCTACCACTCTTATCTTTRGAAGTGGAAGATGAACCACCACATGCTAGACCTAAGCTGAGCTCAAGACCTTTATCATCTTCCATGCTTGGAGACCTTGGCTAGAAATGTTTGAATACAAATCAAAATTATCAAATTAGTAACAAATCTCCTCATTTAAGTTAACAACCATATACATTTACATGTGTGAGAAACCAAGAAGAGCAACCAGAATATACAAATTGAGTGGCAAAGGTCATCTTGCAATGCTCCTTGACAATAATGAGACGGAGTATATGTAATACTATACTYCTATCAATATCAAAAGTGGAAAACATATTCGTAATCCATACTTTTACCTCATCAAATAAAACAAGAAAAACAATAGCGGTCACTGCACACTGATCATCCGACAGAAACTTCTTTGCTCCAAAAGAACATATTCATAGCTCTATTGGGTTTCAACATTGCCAAAGCCGAGTCTAAAACAATGACATCTAACTAATGAGAAAAATCTTATAGACTACAACAATCTAATATACATTTTGACCAAACAGCAATTAACATCCAGGAAATTTTCACAGACAGTGAACCAATAACCATGAGTTGCCCTCATTTCAAAATATGACCCTTCTAATTGAAAGTCCTTCATCACTCAATTTCACAACAGCCAACACACAAAGAACCTCAGAAGCAAAATGCAAGGGCAATTTAAACTCAAGCATTGATTCGACAACTCGAGTAAACCCTAACCATTGCACTTTACAGTATAGGCGTTTAGCCCAGCCAAATTACTTTTTCAAAGTACATCAGCTTCAGCTAAGCTATGTAAATTATTGCTAACAAAACTACTTGATACAGTGTTAAAATGATCCAAACAATTTTTCTACTATTTGTTGACTACCTAAGACAACCTATCACCACAATAGATAGTGGAAAAAAGAAGCTATTATTGACTTTCAAGCTAAAACAGTAAACACAATAACTCAATAAGATACTTTCTTCACTCTAACACATGATTAGCAAATAAGTTGAAATCAACAGTAATACACAAACTACYGTAGTTGATAGAAAGAAATTCAAATTGAATAATATAATCAGGCAAAAAACAAGAGGAACACTGATTAAAAATTAAACTAATATAATTATGAGAAACAATACTTTAATATCTAAAATCAATTATAGCTCAAAAACACACAGACTTATAATCGATCTACCCTCCTAAAAATTCATGCTTTCTAACACAATCAAATACTCCAGTTATAAAACTGAATGAGCAAAAACAATGAACCCATTTCAATTCCAGCAACATTAATCAAAACCCAGATTTTAAAAAGTATGAAAAAAAGCACCAATAATCCTTACTCAGATTCAACGGGAAAAAAAAAAAGCCA
>SNQN01003600.1:5587-20655 GCA_008642245.1 Bassia scoparia | reverse complement strand
CGTTTATCTATTTCTGTCCTGATTTTTTTTTAAGGTGTCATACTAACAACTGTCATTTCTCATGATCAAGCTACTCTTTATATGGTACACTAGCTGAGTTTGTCTTTCATTAAATCCTTTATATCATTTTGGTAAGGCTTACAGCAATTAAGCCAAAAATTCTTGATGTGTTATGTGCTACTTGGTTTGGTCAAACAGAAGGTTCCACAATTTCTGGAAGCAATTCCATAAGAAGGCTTTAGCAAGATTCCTAATAAGTAAAATTTTGATAAGCATTTTTTCTCACCGCTCAGCCTATATATGCTCTGTTTGTTGCCACTTTCAAAACAAGTTCCAGGACAATTAAAGGTTTCAAACACGACTAATTCCAAATCAAGATCCGAGACAATTAATTAAGGGTTTTAAGTTTTTAACTTTTAAGCAAGACTACGGGTTTTGGGCAAGAATAAGGGTTGTCATTGCAGCTCAACTAAGATATAGCCTGTCTTCCCCCACAAAATACACAAGGGATCTGGTCACTATAATTGCTAGTCATGGAAATGGACTTCACTCAGAAGTTACCAAAAAATGACTAAGATATACAAGTTTTTCCTATCATTATTTGAAGCAGAAGTTGCTTGTTCTTCTTCGCTCTCATGCATATAAAACAAAACTTTCTTCTACATAGTGTAGTTTCATTTCACAAGCAAATAAAGGGAACATTAAACATTAATATCAAGGGCTATCAAAAGGTAATATACAAACATATAAGACACAGAATACCTACCTTGCACACATACCCAACTTCTTTGGCAATTTTTGCAATATATACCAGATACACCATCTATGATGAGTACTTGGGATGACTTCAGTAATTGCCTTCCTCAATTCATCAGCATTATTATCTGTCAGAATAGAACTAGGGGCTTTTCCTCCCATGCACTCCATCCATTGCTGGAAAACCCAAGCATATGTGTCTGCATCTTCATGTGTAACTATGGCGCATCCCAGCAAAAGAAGCTGTCCATGATGGTTAACACCTACAAAATTAACAAGTGACACTTCATACTCATTTGTTAAATAAGTTGTATCAAAGCAAACAACATCCCCGAACTCCTCATATGCTGCCCTACTCCTTGCATCTACCCAAAAAAGATCCTGCAACTCTCCAAYTTCATCCAACCGATGGGAATGGAAAAATCTTTGATTGTCTTGTTTCATTTTCTTAAAAAAATCCATCATAGCACTTGCACCATCAACTTCTAATCGCTTCCTTCTCTCATGCTTCTGTGCTGTTGCCATATTCTCCATCTCCAAACTCTCATGACTATATGGGACATTCGATCCATCTTTGAGATCACTAGATAGCCTCCGCTTTCGAGTTGTTGTATATCCCTCCACCCCATACTTCTTTACCAGCTTCGATCTCAGCGAACTTGGATCATGATTCTTATGCTCTAAAATAACTTTCCTCAATTCACATTTACCCTCCGCATTCAAACTAGCATAAATCATTGCAGTGCACTCACACTTTTTCGACTTTCGTTTACCACTACTCTTCCCCTCAAATTCTTTACCACTCTTCTTCGCCTCCCTCCTCGCCTTCGCATCTGGTTTACCATGACACTCACAACGCCACGTTCCCGACCTTTTAACTTTCTCATCCCCCTTGGGTGTCCTATAAGAACCCGCCACCCTACAAACCCCAAACCCCTCCTGCAACCCATATTTTCTATAATACCCTTCTATATGCTCCCAACTCTCAAACACCATCCCAACCCTCGGCGGCTCAACCGCCACACTCGCGCCCGTCACCTCATCARCACCACCARCAACTTCTTGCACCTCCAATTGGGTTGCTGATGACATCCCTCCCATTTCATCAATCCCATTAACCCCATTATCAACCCCTAATTCTTCRAGTGACAATTCAACATCTGCATGCTCATTAACCTCCTCACAATCCATATTCACATCCATCATGCAAATGCAACACTAATTTATTAAAACCCTTCAAAATAACCCAATTATATCAATGTTTCACATATTTCACACAAACAAACCTCTAATAATCATATCAATATTTAATGGCCAGAATTAGACATCAACCCAGCAAAAAACCTTTATAAATTAAAGATTAAACTTTTAATCAACTAAAAAACGCCACAATTGATTCAAAATAAGGGTGCATAAAAAGATTGAACTTGTTTGAAGTTTACCGTGGTCGGATGTAGGAAAAACGCCGTCGTATTGAAGTGAGAGATTGAAATAGTTAATGGTGTCATGAAAGATTGGTGTTTGAGGAAATTTTAAATATGCAGAGAATTGGGTATATAAAAAATGTAGTAATCCATTATTTATTGAATGTAGACAAAAATGACGTCGTTTATTCTTCTTAACTATTTATATGTCTGTATCATCATCATGGAAGTCACTGATTTACTCTAATTAGTGATTACCTTACAAAAGTAGCAGTTCAACAGGTACACCTCATCTTTCTACTACTGAATGTTTGCTACTGAATAGATTGATCATGTTTTTCTTAGTTTTTTATATCTTCATGTTTTTATTTAAAGAGTGTTGAATGTGTTGAATTTAGCTTATAGCAATATTTCTGTTTGATTACTAAAATTGTTGTCTTAATCATTGGCTTTAGTTTTTTTTTTCCCCATTCTTTTTTGGTGTTAATTTTTGGAATCATGTAATAGTTGGGCAGGTTATGGGATTATCCGTGTTACTGTTTTTGTTAACTTGCATGTGTTTTATGCCTGCAAGTATGAATGGATTGGTCATGTTTGCATGGGCAATGGTTTTATTTCTGTGTTGGGTTTTATGCGATTACCAGATGATCAAAAAGTTGTCTTTTAATTTCTTAGGAGATGACTAGCAATGCCCCAAGGTAGCTGCGTGTTGTTAATAATTAGAATATGCTACGGAAATGTGCTTCTTCCGATACGGGTTTTATGGCAGTTTATTAATCTTTAGCTCATTTTGGGCATGCCCTCTGGTAGTTGATGCTACTCTGTGTACCTGGCAAAGAGGCTTTCGCCTTTTTAATATTTAGTAGCAGTACCATCTTTCTTGGAATTTGGTTTGAGAATGGTGATTTTACATGGTATGGAGAGCTACCTGTGTAAATGACAGTGAAGGTGAGCGAGAGATGGCAAAAACAGTGGAACTTGTATTAAATGATGTAAGTAGTTGAGATGTATGTTGCTTTCGGTTGGAGGATTGTCGTAGCTGAGAAAATCTTGGAGCGTTGGAATGTAACTGCAAGCAATGAGTACATTAATGGCGAATAAGGTTATTGAAGACGATGTTGAGGATGTATGTTTATTAAACCATCTCGACAAGTTTTGGTCAGCTGAGCATCCACTGGTACATAATTAAAACTTCGTTCCAGTTTCGATTTGGTTAGCATGAGAACAGCCTTACAAGTGCAACATAGGACCACATGCGATGGGAGTATAAGAATGATCATTTGTGATTGATAAGATTGTGAAAGCTCGAGGGGACCTACAATAATATTTCTGAGATGAAACTTTATGTTGCTTAATGCAGCCTACAAAATCAGATGTGTTATGGTTGTGGGTTAGTATTGTGTTTTTTCGATTTTGTGACTGTGCATTCTAACTAACTCGATCCTTCTATTAATGTATATCACGTATTAATGAGGCGAAGATAGGTTGAAAAGTGAACCGGCAAACTATGTTGGCTGCAAGCTGAGATCCAGAAATGCACCTGTTTTGAGGGACTTAATTGTCTTAGCATGCTCCCTTTACCGAAACTGTCTCTGTGTTCAAAGGTAAGATCTTTACCTGTGAAAATCCAGAACGGATGTTGCCTGGTTGTTATAGGCAACAAAGGATTTATTATTGTCATATTTAATTCTATTGTCCCTTATTGTTCTGGGTTTTGCAGCTGCATTGGTTGCTGATTATAGTGATTCCCTTAAAATTTTACTCTTTGTATGCTGAGTGAATTCTTGATTAAAAGATTATATGGTCATGAATCCATGATATGTAACAAGAAGCGAAACTCCAATGCATAAATCAAGTAGATATAAATCTAAGGCTGCATGTGTTAGGTAATATTTATTAGGTCATAGTAGTTAAGAAACGAAACACGTATTCCTACAATTTTGGTTCTCAAGTTAAAAACGATTCTTTATAATGATAAGAGCTAATGTTCATAGGGCAAGGTATAAATGTTCTATGCAGGAGCTATGATTGCATGGAACATTCTCAAGTTTAATCGTTACAAAAGAGGGGGAAGAACCAATATTTCACCACGTCTAGACTAGGGATTGTAGCGAGCAGAGGGAGGTTATATAAGAATTGATTGAGAAAAGTAAAAACACTATTGCGAAAGCGACCTAAAAGGTCATTATCTTTATTGTCTTACAGTCCGGAAACCTACGCACGAACCTATATAATCGAAGAAAAATGCAACAAAGACATGGAGCATTAATCTTAAAAATTATGATGGATTTGTTAAAAATGCGTTATCCTTTTTGGAATAGGACTGGAGGAGCAGATCATTTTTTTGTTGCTTGTCATGACTGGGTATGTCTTTCCAAGTTCCATATATTTTTTATTTTTTTTTATTTTACRGTTATCTGTTCAATTGCATGCAATTCCTCTCTTGATGATTCTATGGTTACTACTTACTAGCTTAGCCAAYCTAAATCTRTGTGCTTTATATATTTTTGGTTCATTTGTAATTTTTTAATGTGTAATCATTTATATCTGGTGCTCTTTTCTGAGAAAGGATATTGCACTTGAACTCGTTAAATCGGATCTAGAACATATCAGAAGTCAAAAATAGGRATGTTCTTTTTTGGATCACCTGTAGGTTGTAGCTAGTCCATAATATAGATTCTAAATAAATACAGTATCCTTTAGGACTGATAATAAAAAAGTCAGTAACCTTGTTATTCCGACTCAAGAAGGTTGAGATTGAGGTTAAAAACGACAGTCCAGATTGCAAAAATATCTGTTAGCACAAGACTGAGGTACCAAGAGTAAAACATCCAWAAGGGAAAGCCAAGCGATAGGTGTTGATAAGAAATTTATACATTGTTTTAAATTTATCAGCTTAATTTTGAGCATGTTGCTTTGACTTACATGTATAAAGCTCAGGGCTCTTTTTTCCCCTGACGAAACAATGACATGATCAGGGCTCGCGTATAACGAGGAYTCTTCTAAGCAATTGCATTAGAGGACTCTGTAATGCCAATATCGCAAGAGGATTTAATGTAGGCAAGGATGTCAGTGTGCCTGTAACTTACATTCGCAGTGGGAAGAACCCCACAAGAGACATAGGAGGAAAGTCACTTTCAGAGAAGAATGTATTAGCTTTCTTTGCTGGACAAATGCATGGTTATCTCCGTCCTTTATTGRTGCAGTACTGGGAAAATAAGGCACCAGATATGAAGATCTTTGGTCCAATGCAGCGGGATGTCCAAGGCAAAGCAGTCTACAGGGATTACATGAAGAGCAGCAAATACTGCATTTGCGCTCGAGGTTATGAGGTRCACACCCCTAGGGTTGTGGAATCCATCTTTTATGAGTGCATCCCTGTGATAATATCTGACAATTATGTGCCTCCTTTCTTTGAGGTACTAAACTGGGAGGAATTTGCTGTATTRGTTCAAGAGAAAGACATCTCGAATTTGAGGAACATTCTTCTTTCCATWCCRGAAAAGAGATATCTTGAAATGCATCAGAACCTAAAGATTGTACAACGGCATTTTATTTGGCATGAAGTCCCACAGAAATATGACTTATTTCACATGATCCTTCACTCAGTATGGTACACCCGAATTTRCCAAGTAAGGGCRGCTTAAAAGTCCTGGAARCATCTGTAAACGGTTTCATCGACCAGTCAGCATCTTTGGTGAAGGTAAGTATGTGAGACACTGAGACTGTAGTTTCTTTTCCAAATTTTTAGTATGTGAAGGTAATAACACCTCTTTTRGATTGTTGTAGATGGCGGGAATTTAGTATCCTTCATGATCATATCTCAGTGACTGAACCTGTTTCAAAGTTGATTAGACTTTCCTTAGCAGGCTCCATGGAATATGGACAATGATTCGAGTTGACACCCCTGAGGACACCCTTGCATGAATGTTCAGGAAAAAATCAATATGGATGGAACTAATTCTGTTTAGCCTGCCTCTCACATCTCAATTCCGGGCAAGGTGAGGTTACAAGCTGTCTGATTCAGTATGAAATATCAATCGTACACAAAACTGTTGACTATGAAAGCATATTGTTTAATTCAACTTCATGACTTCTTCCTTCTCTTTCTTAATCCGAGTGTGTACAGTTTTATCATTTTGCTTTCATATAGCACTAAAAGTCTAAAATAGAATAGTGTAAATGTTGTCAATAGAAAAGTAATTACCATTGCATTGATTTAAAACAATGGTGAGATTGTTTGAATCTACTGTAGACATGTTTTTTTACAACTCTATCTGGATCAGAAATCACCCAGTGTGCATCCGATATGTATGTGATTACATACAACATTTCCACAATGTCACAAGACCTACGGTCAAATGTAGTTTTACCATTGTCTTCAGACAGATTGATTTTAATTTTTAATGATTGATTGTACTCTTTTTTTTTTCCAGTTCCTCCAATTGGGAGATCACCAAAATTTAATGATATTAAGCCCTCGCCTTTTTAACCATGTGTCTGGTACTAGAGTGTTTGAATTATTATATACATGGAGAGAGGAAGAGCGAAAATTACGATACATTGTAATTATTGTTATTTAGATCTGTATTATAAGACAAGCTGGGACAACTTACAGCTAGTTGAGATTCCTCTCTAACATAAAGACTTATATCATTACGATGCATCAAATAAATAAATTAATGTTACGAGGAAACAGCATAAGAAGAGCTTCTTTCTATTTGTGTCTGTATATTTAAAGCCTTTTACCCACTTATCCTTGCCAATATGCTACAAAGCATTCTACTAGGATGGACGTTCGCATACTACTAGTCTTTACAAACTTCTGGAATCATCAGTCAGATATTTATTGTAGCTGAAGCGTTATTAATTGAGAGTTATTTCAAAAGCAGTTTCTCTCTTGGAATCTCGGTAACTCTCTATCCTCTTCTCTGCGTCTTGTTCTATACCAATGTTATTAACCATGATTCGTTAACTTGATATTATATTCAGTTTGTTTCTCGGACACCATACAATGACATTCTTGAAAACGTTATTTTAGGCAGCATATATGTCTTATGTTTGTTCTGATATATTATATTATGCTTCAAGCATTAAAGCTTTTGCTCATTCAGTGTTAGCTAACTGTAGTATTTTCTCTCCATTTTGTGTTTTCAAGAGATGGTTTTTTTGGATGTTAATGTATATACGAGTATATATGAACCTTAGAGTAAATGACCGTTGAGTTATAAACGATGAGCTCTAGAAGATTATTATCGCTCGTGGCCTTTTATGGTTGGGCTTTGGATAGTTGCGAGTTTTGTTCTAGTTTGGGCATTCATCTGTGGGAATACTATTACGGAATCGTGCAAAATTCATTCTGTTGATATAGATCAATGAATAGTGCCTCCGTTTGGAAAGAGATGATACAATGCAATAATGTAAGATAGGAGACTACCTTTCAAGAAGGGTAATTACAGATGTTGTCATGCAAGGTTTTCTCATGATGAGAAATAAATAGCAGACGAAGAAGAAAAGCAGAGTCATATCCGTCATGGACAGACAGTTACTTATCAGACATTGACAGATCATTTGCTAGATGAATGTCTTCTCAGTGTATAAGTTGACTGTAACTTATCTTATTCCCAGGACCAAACTTGCAACATATTGAGTATGAGATCAAATGTCTCTGCATTTATGAGCAACTCACATTAAGCACAAACAAAACAGGCAGCTGTGGAGGGAAATGATGGAGAACTCCTTAACATCGAATATTCTCCGAAGGATGAAGGGTTAAACTGGTTACTTTTCTGAGATGAAATCGCTTGTCTTTAGCAGTCCCAAGACTCTGTTCAATCGTAATATAGTTTACATTTTTTCTATAATTATAAATTGGCTTTTTTTAGTGTTGGTGTTAGAGTGAATATGATGTTATTTTCGAATATTATCACATGAGGCAGAAAAGAGTCAGTGGTAGAATGTTAGTTCTCTATGTCAGGCTCACAAATCAACGTAATGCTTGTGTGTTAAGAACATTTTCAGACTTGCATGCTCCCCTTTTCGCAATGTCTGTGTCAAAAGGTATGAATTTTGTAGATCAAATTTATGTCAAGAGTTCTCATAGCTTTAAGGTGTTAGCTTCGTTTTCCTAAGAGGCTAAAGAGCATGTTGGTAGAATTGGCATTGTGCTAAAAAGTGAAATTAATTACAGGTAGCAATGAATTCCTTTGTTTCTGATACCTATTGCCTATCGCATGAGATTACCATACGTTGGAAGTCCATGTTTACACGTTATTCCTCGGCTAATAGTACTGTCTGATTTGATTAGCTGATAAAAATGATGATTGCATCTCAGATAAGCTAGGCTACATTATATGAGAGCAGTCTTAACTCATTAAGATATTCCTATGGATGTGACGACTATCATAATCTGCCTCATAGCTAGCACTCATGTACAGATAGATTTTTGTAGGTGTAATGACTGGGAACAAGGAAACTCAAAATATATATCTACAAAGAAGGTAGAGCCATATTTCATCAGCCAGGCTAAAGAATTTATGCACGGGAGGGTGGTTATGTGAGCTGTGAGAAGCGAAATCAGCTTTAAAAGAGCGCTCGGAGGACCCTAAGAAAGTATCGTATTTATAGGCTAGAGCTTACATAATGTACGAGACGACTCGGGAGGTGCCATTAAAGATGGGAATGTCATACTCAAGGACTCTGAGAGAATTTTCTCAAACTATGGTCTTCAAGTAATGATACTATGCTATGGAACCTAATGGGTCTGAACTATTTTGTGTTGCCTTATCATGACTTGGTGCAAGCTTTTCAAGTCTCTATTTCTTGAAACTATTTTTGTTTAGTATGTTTACCATCATAAGCTGCTCTGTTTATCTGTGGGAGTGTCATTTGACTAGTCATTTTTTTGTGAATGCTGTTGCGTTCTATCCTAGTCTAGGCTTGAGTTGAGACTATTACACAATATATGCATAAGGCAATCGACGGTTGCTAACGACTCGGAGCGGGAAATGCAGCTAGAGTTGCACTGCATCTACGATCACAGGGCCATGCTCGGAATTATCAAACTCAGTTCGGTAGCATAAGCTGGCGACTCCGATTCGCAATTCCAGATCCGACTCGACTTCCGATTTTTAAATGGTTCCTTATCATCGATTGAATCGAGTATATCTCATTAATATATATATATTATATATAATACTTTTGTTAGAGAGATTTAATCATGGTTATATAGTAGCATACTAATACAAATTATTATATGTATCTACTGCATGATCTACTAATCGTCTTTAAAAACAGGATCCATATAGCTAGTTCATTTGTTTTTTCCTATTAATTTCTTCTATTTATTTGTTCTCTTATGAACTAAAGTGTACGTATCAATCGAAGTGACATAGTAACACGTAGTGAAACTGAAGATCTAAAATTAATAATAGATCGAGTAGTGCTCATCCTTTAGTTTCGGATAGTAATGCGGAGTCGATTAGTTAGTCGGCATTTGTTGAGATCGACGTCCGACCTTTCTCCATCCGGAGTCGATTCTTTTTAACACAGTCGAGGGCTTATATTATGGATTCTCGACCGTAGTATCCACTAGGATGACAGCGGCGCAATGAGTGTAGGTGTAACAGGAATTTCGGATTATGGCTCATCACTAATTACAATTTTGGCCAAATGTAAAGATATAAAACAAGAAAGTGAAAATGCAGAGAAAATTTTTGTATTGAAAATTGTTGCATTCTATGTGTTTTAAACTCTTGGCTCTTTTTATTCTGTAATTTATGCTGAGAAAACTGGTGAAATTGGCAGCTTACGTTGTAAGAGGAAGCATATGAGCAGCTGCTATTGAGCATTATGCAAATGCTAATGTATTGAAGGGTTATCTGGAAGTACAGCACGTTTTATTCACAATGAAATGATCCATAGAGAATCTGGAGTGAAACGCTTAGAGAGAGATATTAGCCTTCTTTGCCGGAGAATTCATGGCTATCTGACGCATTATGCTAAAGTATTGGGGAAAAGGTATAGACATGAAAATATCGGTCAAGTGCCTATACTGAAGGAGAAGAACTCTATGAAGATACATGAAAAGCGCAAGTATGTGATTTGTGCCGAGGGATACCAAGTCACTCTCTCGAGAGTGGTAGAGATCAATGTATGAATGTATCCGGTGATAATTGCTGATTTATTGTCCTTTCTTGAGGTTCTTAGATTGGGAGGCTTTTGCTGTATTGTGCAGGAGAACAGACATCCCAAATTTGAGAGCATGACTGCTTTCAATATCAGATGACAGGTACCTCGATTATCACCGAAGGCTGAAACTAGTGCCAAAGGATTTGTCTGGCATAACAGACACAGAAGTATGACTTATTCACATGATCTTCATTTCATTGTCAGCGAGTTTTTCAGATAAGGCCAGTATTAATTGGACTCTCAGCCGCGACTCTACAAGCAGCCGGGTCATCTACACCGCTTCAGCTTGCGCGTATGTATATATTAAGCTAGAAATTTATCTTGAGCTTTCCAAACTCGAATTTTATGAAATTGTGCAGAAAATTGCCGAATCATGAGTTTCTTCATTGTCCTGTTAGGCTATAATATACTTTGCAGTTGATGATTTACATTACATCATCCTTTTTGTTTAAGTATTGCACTGATCGGTCAGGTCGATATCGGTCGTCAAATGTCGGTTTCGGGCATTACAGGTCGGTCATTTTTCCGGTAAGGATCGAATTTCTTTGTTCATAGTTAATGATTCGGTTAAAAGGGGTTCGTTTATGTCGCCCAGTTTTTTTTTAGCGCTTTTTTTTCTTTCGATGTTTCGCAAAAATTAGATCAATTATTAAGGTTTTTAGGACTTAAAAATGTATAATGTGATAACTAAGTAGAAATTATTCATTAAACATATATTTGTCCGAATCTAATAAATTATTTATTGCAAAAGAGGATTAGGGTTTCAAAAGGTAAAAAATGCATAATTTGATCATATTCACTAGTAATTTTTTATCGAAACTACACTTCTGCTTCTTTTTTATTGCAAAGTGACCTTTGATATTTACATTTATTAATGACTAATATTTGTGATTTGTACATGATTAAACACATTTATAAGTTATACTAGATAATTGGTCAAATGGTCGTCAGGTCGGTAACAGGTCGGTCAGCATTCTAAAAAATTGACGGGTCCGGTCAAAAACGGTTTGGTCAAATCTTCTTGTTCATGGACCAACTTTTCGGTCGGTTCCAGGTCAAAATTGGGTCGGGTTTTTTTTTGCCAGGTATAGTTTTAAGCAAGTTAGTTCATGCACAGCTCCGTGAAATAGCAGCATTAGACAAATATGTTCGATCGACACTGTGACTATTCCGTCCATCTGACTCTCTTGTACTAAAAAAATAATAAGTTGATTTTTTAAAATATATTTTTTACATAGAAGTATCGTTATTTTTAAATACAGCGAGTCACGACTATATATAAAACCGTATTCTACGGTATGATAAATGTAAAGAAGTATTGCACTAATAACAAAGAAGATACGGAGATTTATTGTACGTTTTCAGATTTTATAAAGCAAATACTCAATGAATAGTCACTATACTGTATAACAAAGAGCATTATATTATTAAGCATGAAATCACATTTTATAGAAGATTTCAAAGAAAGATCGCATTATGAATAAGTTGATAACTAAAGAGATATTAATTAGGTGTTGTCTTATATCGTAATAGATGCTATATAGAAAGATCCGAGGTCATACACATACAAACTAATAAGTAACGTGAAGTAAGGATTATTGTACATTAAAAAAAGTGTCATCCTTTTTGTGAGCTACATATTAATTCGATAACAAATAAGACACATAACACGTTAATTCAATTATAACTTGAAAAGTCAAACTATTTGATATAGATAGTATATTATATCTTCCCAGCTCGACTATTAGTTTAAATTTTGAGAGTTAACGGACAAGTAAGAAGGTCACCTTTTCAATTCGATCTTCACCGTGTAATATTAAGTTTTGGTTGAATTGTAACTAACAGATTGCGTTCGAAGTCAACTTGTTCATTAGGTGCAAAGCTTATTAATAGAACATCGATTATGAACAATCATAAGCATAGTCAGGGAATCGACAAAATTAAACATGATTACTACTATCTCTATTCCTTTTTCTGCTCTCTCATCTTCCTCTTCTAAAATCTAAAAAACATGAACTTTGCACTTCCACAGGACTAAGGACTTCCTCTTAGGAAAACTTTAACAATTCGACACCTCTAACACCACGTCTACTTCGCCGAGCTAGCAAGAGTTACGGCCGATTTTGTTGTTGCGATTCGGGTGTAACACACCGTGGTGGTTCAGTCAGCCGAGGCGGCTTAAGAGGTCTGCAAAGACAGGACTAAACTTCTGTTTCGACCGACAAGGTCGCACACATAAGCTAACTTATAACGGGTTGGACTTAACTTTGGCACGTAACCTGGATAACTATCAGGCGATTTAAAAGGTCTGTTTCTGTTCATCTTTTAACTCGAAAGGTGGAGAGTCTTGCTCCGATTCGACACGAGGAAGTCATGAGGATGATGGAGAAGATATCGACCGTGTGGATGGTCGAAAAATCGTTCGATTTGAGCGAGTTGTGTGAGTTTGTAAGCTGCCAATGTTGTAGAACTGCTTTTGCAACGGGTAATTTTGCTTGGTTCTCATCTATTTTTACACGACTTATCATTTGTTAGACTTAGATGTTTATTTCAACTTATTTAACATTCTAATAAAAAGTTAAATATGTAAGATCATAAAAGTTTAGCTCAGAAAATTAGCCGAACTAAGCATATTCGATTCAGATCTAATGATACGCAGCTAGTTTAATTTTCCATGATTCGTATATATTTTTGAGATTAGAAGGAAGAGTTGGTGCATTACATAAGATACAAATTGGTCGATGTTGACTCATTAGCCGTCCCAATTCACAGAAATTAAAAAAAAAAATTTGTTCGACTCCAAATGATATAAATTAACAAAGAAAACACATATGCATTGCTACTCATTACCAATTGTCAACTCTTCGATAAATGAATAAAAAGCCGCTATATATACTCCTGCGTTTTTATTAAATGTTTGTCAAGAATAGGGAGGAGAATAGATTCAGCATTTTATGTGCTTGTATTTTTTTGTTCAGTTTTTTTTCCCCCTACAATTACATCAATATATAGGAAAAACTAACCTAGAAAATAACTTAAATTAGAAACTAAACTCGGGTCGTTGGACTCTATGGTCCAGTATACCGCTAGACAATGGCGTAAAAAGTTGAGTAAGGGACCTGTTTACATAACTTATTTTCAAGTTCTAATTCAGTACATTCAGTTTCAGTTCTAGTGTAGTCCAGTGATAAAAAATTATTTTTAAAATTAATTTGGAACAATTAATTGAATAACATCGAAAATATTAAGTGACAGATAGTAAATCGGAGTAATCGAACATCAAAAGTGTAAATGATATTGTAAGTGTAATAAGAAGAGGAGATCGAAGTATTCAATCACAAATAATAATATCGTATATCAAAAATTGATTGAATGGCAAGCAAAGTCAATAATGATGAACAAATGTGAATTATTTCATTTCAATATCATAGGAAGATAATTTTCTCCTATTAATTATGAAAATTGTCAATAATTCATCATGAATTCCTTAGAACACATAATGCGACAACTAAGAAACAATATAAGATGCATTATTTTTTGTCTCATAGCTAAATTGTTATATTTTTTGTAACGTTTTACAGGTATGACGACATGAGGGTTCAAAAGATGTCAAATTCTAAGGGAGCACGAAGACATGTTCGTTACTTCGTTCGGCCCGACTATATCCCTTCATTAGGGGGCTTGATAACTAACACGGAAATTTCTAGATTGGAAGAACATTGCAGGGATTTAGATGCATTTTTCGACGAAATCATTACGACCACCTTGATCTAATAGGACTACGAAACTGAGCGAGAGGACATGTGTTGTGTTTTGCTACATGACCAAAAAAAACATGCCCTTTACGGTTTGAGATACTCTGGACGCAGCGTCAAAGCCTTCTTTGGTACGTAATACTTCATCATACTATAACGACATTGTTGATAATAGAGGTAGTATTATTGGAGTATATACTATTATATCACTCTTGTCAACACATCTCCGCTTAAAATTATATTTGGTTGAGAAGTCCTGACAAGAAGGTTAAGGGGTTGTAATTATCCTGGATCATTATTTCGAGTAGAAATATGATCCAGTTTTAAATTTATTGGGCTTAATTAATGAGAGGTGTGATAAAGTATATACTATCATGTTGGCCATTGTGCCTCAATGATCAGTCATCAGTTTAATCTTTTTGGATGATCTGAATAGTTTATGATTTATAGTATACTATGGATGAGTTGTGTTTGATCGATAAAATGTTATGTTATAAAATTATGATTCGAAAGCTATAATTCATTGCAGGATATGGTTTTCCGGCGGTGCATGACCAAGTGATGCTATGATAGTTTTGGGCAATGACGCAATTGATTAAGACAATACTGGATTGAGCGAAAGTGCGGAGGCAGCTGTCGAACGAGCACGAACAATAAGGCTTGTATATCAGATATGATTTGCCCAATCTCGAATTTTCAAAGCAGTAAATCAAGAAACGTTAAGGTTTCTATCCTGCCTCCGATAACTAGACGTCGTGAATGTGTCGAAAATGACTGTAGAGGGCTATGAATATTCACCTGAGACTAAGACACTCGTGTTTGTGAATGCATGGCTATGGGAAGGATACAAGTGCTGGATATGATGCCAATAAATTTATGCCGAAAGATTTTTGGGGAACTCAATCGTTACAGGTAGGCAGAATTTCAGTTCATTCCTTTTGGC